>JAQFVV010013492.1:62500-112603 GCA_028023455.1 Epiperipatus broadwayi | reverse complement strand
CATCACATCACATCACATATGGGGTGATTTAATGTTTAATATTTATATATATATTGTATTATTAAAACTTTTATGATTTTTTTTTTTGCAAAGATGACTTGCTATTTCATTGATAATTTAAATATAGGGGATTTGAACTCAGATTTTCAAGCATCCTTCAACTATCCACACTATCTCATACAACTGATACACATGTAGAAAAGATAAATAATCACCAATAAATGTATTTTGTGCTACTCATCAGTTGGTCTAGATTATCATCTCCCAATCAATGTTCAGTTTATATTAAGATAACAAATCTTCATACTTTATTTTCAATGATATGGATGGCTGAAAAGTTGGAGGTTGGAATAGATTGAAGCCTTTCCATTAAAGTATGAAGATTTGTTATTTAATATAAACTGAGCACTGATTATATATATGTGTGTGTGTGAGATAATAATCTAGACCAACTGATGAGTGCTGGTTTAGCATGAAATACGAATATTGGTGATTATTTATCTTTTTTACATGTATGTGGTCATGTGTATCAGTTGTATGAGATAGTGTAGATAGTTAAAGGGTGCTTGAAAATCTGAGTTCAAATCCCCTATACTTACAATTAAGCTTCCAGGTTTGTGAAGAGTGCCTGGTTTTCAAATATTGATAATTTAAGAAAAAGCATAATTTTTTACATTCTTCTCTTTGCTAAACTTTGCACATAATGTTGAACAAAAATAATTTTTAAGAAGTTTTAATTTGCATAACTTTATTCAACACTATGATTCTGCCAGTGTTGTTTTGAAAACTGGCTCAGTGCAATTAATTAGTTTATGCTTAATAATTTATACCTTTTCATCTAAATTCTAAGTCAATGAGTGCTTAAGAATTATAATTTCATGAAAAGAGTTAATATGTTGAGGTTTAATATTACAAATACATATCAAATTATATACAACTTAAATATATACTAACAATGAAGGCATTTAAAAATCTTAATGAAGGACGACTTTCTTTGGCATGTCCAGAGGCAAGTCTCTTCATAGTAGAAACCATCTAAGGCAACACGATGTCCAGCAATGTTGTGTTACAAGTCGATGTGCACACGTGCAGCTTCCACAAGTGTCTCTTGGTTTTTTCTTTAGACCACATGCTCATTTTTAATTAATTATTAGAAATTCCTTTTCTAATTGGTTGAGCCATTTAGATCCTGCTGACATTGTTTAATATATTTTTTATAGATACATCCTGCATAAGTAAAACATACTTTTTAATTAATTAATTAGTTTTAGTTAGATTTTGATAGAACCCCATAACTTATCTCTTCTGAGATTTTAATTAATCTTTTTGTAAAACAATTCTTTTATATACTGATTTGATAAGTTTTAATTTTACTTATTTTATACTAAATTTTATATGCTTATTTTTTCTAACTTCATATGTGTATTTCAACATACATGCATATATATAACACTCAAATGTTTACAACTATTTTTCTAACTTTATATGTGTACATATTTTAACATACACATATAAACACGACAGGACTGATGCATTCAGAAACAGTTTATTGTAATTGTTATCTAATATATATTTTAATAGATCCAGGGCATAGTTTACATTCTCATTTAAAATCATTCTAAAAAGAATAATTTTAAATGAGAATGATATTTCATAAATAAGATTTTTGTCTATATCGTTTTCACATAATGTTACAAACTCTCTTGATATTTTTCCTACTTTGTTTTCTAATATTTTTATATGGGTAATTAATTCAAAATAATTTGAGATATATTTTTGAATCTTCTACTTGCAAATTAACTAAAGATAGCCAAATAGATATTATTAAAAAAAATTCCCCTTAAATTTTCCACAGAATCCTTCCAATTCAAAAAATATTTTTTCTAATTCTTTTTTGAAGAAAACTACTTGGAATATTCATGCTTGTATCTTAATACTGATATCATACTCATAGCAATGACTCATGGATGAGAGGATTGTGGGTAAAATATATAATGTAAATTTTATGTAAATATATACAAATGAGTTATATGGTCCACTTTTTAGAGAGGGGGAGCAGGATTCCTTTTTATTTATCGAGTTAATTTACATTATATTTTTCACTCTCAGCCCTCTCTAGTTATTGCTATGAAAATGATATCAGGATTAAGATATCAAAAGCTATTCAGCATACTATAATAAAACTTTTATTCTTAAGTTTTTCTTATGAAAAGTTAACCAACATATATAGATTTAAAAAGTAAATTGTATATAATTTTTTACAATAGTTTATTATATTATTTATTTAGTAAGACATGGCTAATCTGAATATGTACAGGAGATATATACAGAACATATTTTCCATCAAGGATAATCCTGTACATGAAATTACAAGATGGCTACTTAAATGCTGAAATTTTGCATAAGCATGAATATATGTTTAAAAATAATTTTTGTTAAATTTATAGCGGAAAAATACTAAATAAAATATTATAGAAAAGATCGGGAATATTTTTAATAAGGTTATCTCTTCCCTATTTTTCGTTTCGTTAAACAAAAATTATTCAATCCTTAAAATAAATATTTCATTTATTTTTACATTTTTTCATTAATATTTTAATCAATAAGTATGTTAACAGAAATGTAAACAAAAAGGATAGAAAAAATTAATAATCAGGACCGGAAATAATGCTAAGTGTAGCAAAAGTAAAAGGGAGACGGATTTCTGGCAACTTTTAATTATTCTGTTGCAAAATATTTTGTATTTGGCAATCCGTTGAAGGTAAATTTTATTGGTTATGATTTTATTTACATTTCTTTGAAAAAAATTTTTTTACTTACGTTATATTTCTAAAAAATTTTATTAGTAAATATGTAGAAGCAAACAGATGAAATAAAATTTAAAAACAAAAAAAAATGCTTGATTTTTTAAATTAACGTGTTAAATAAATTAAAAGGAAAACTTTAAGAATTAAATAGTTGTGAATGATTTTATAGAGTATAAGTTTGATGATAATCATCATTTTCAACTATTATATAGCCACTGCAGAATGAAGTCTTAAGTTTAATTCAATTTTTCCAATCTATATTTTCTTTACAACACTCCGGCAACTTTTTTTATATTTCATTCGTCCATTTAATAAGTAATCTCTTTATAGATCTTTTATAATATCTTGGGATCCAATTTGAAACTCTACTGTCTATCATATTCTTTTTTAAGAATATGTTATTATTTTTAATCATAATTATTTTAATATCACTGACATATGTTTGTTTTTTCATACAAGATTTCATTTCAATCCCTTTTTATTACACCCAGCGTATTATGCCTTTCCATACTTAAATGATATTTTCTGTTGCTCTTTTGCTAAGTATCATAAGTTTCACATTTGTATGTAAGAAATGATAAAATATATATATTTAAAAAATTACAAATAAATCAAGTCAGATGTCACATGACCTAATTAAAAACAATACTCTTCAAAATCACAAACATATTTTCTTTTAATATTAAATTATTTCTATCAAAGAGATGCAAGTTTAATTCCATGACAAATTTCATTCTCAATTCCCATATGTATTAAAAATCTGATCAAGATGTTTGTAATTGATAATTTTTTTAAGTCCATGATTATTAATCTTTATTTTATTTTTAGGAAATCCATTGAACATTGCTTTTCTGTAGTCTTACTTTATTATTAATATTGAATAGTTTTTCCAACATTTCATAAAACTCAAAATCATTGCTTGTAAAATAATCACATCATCTGCAAAATCTAGATTACTTAAATAAGATCCATGTATCTTCATTTCCTGAGCTTTTCATTTTAATTTGCAAAATATTTATGAAACTGCTGAAGAAAATTTTGAAGTTATGAAATCACCTTGTCATCTACTCTTATCACTGTTAATCTAAGTCTTAGTACTGTTATGTAACTTTACCATTGTTAATATTGAATTTCAAACATCTTACATGTTTCACTTTTTAGCAAAAAAAACTTTTATTATTGATCACAGTTTCGACTACCATGCAGTCTTTATCAGATCTACAAAATTTGAACACACATAAGAATACAATATATATGAAGACAGCAAAAATAGAGGAGGAAGAAAAAAATTTTTAACCATTGTTGTTGCATGTTGATAATCATCCTTTAGAATAGTCCAATATCTGGGATCTATATCTCAATGCTCTAAAAGTTTTAAATACCGTGGAAGCACCATTTTATAATCTATAACTCCAAAGCATAATAGCAACTCCTCAATGGTCTTTTTTATAACTAAATTCAATATTTTGATGAAATCTATTATGCTAAAACCACTTTTTAATTCAACTTTTCTTTTGATTGATTTAAGTACAAAATTTGCTTTATTCAAGTTGTGATTATTTTGTTAAATATTTTCACAAAACTTATAGAAGACTGATCATTTTCTAATATCTTATCATTTTTCTTAAATATCTATATCATTATTGTATTCTTTCAATTACATAGCATATCTTTACCATTTGAACATTTGCTATATAGTTTTGCCAACTATTTTTTCATCTGTTACTTTTACGACATCAATAATAATTCAATCTTTTTTTTTTATAATTTTCTCATTTTTGTAGATTTTAATTGCATGTTTTATTTTTTCATTTAAAATGCTTGGCAATTCGAGAGGTCATCGCAGCAGCCTTGCAAGCAAGTAGTTGGTTGCAGACGGTTGTGGGTTCGCCTCCTGGCCAATGCTATGACATGAAAAAAAAATTCAAAGATATTATAGTAATCCCTTTATTTTCTTGTTCTTCTATAAAATTCTTCCCCAGTCATTTCAGAACATTTGTCTCTTTTTAGTAATAATTCCATCTATTTTGCTATTGCAGAAATTAAGTGCTTTTAAATCAAGATGTTTATTATTTTTGAAACTTCATTTTCTTCTATACAATTCCTTGCTAATTTACTGTGATTTTCTTACATCAATTATTTTATAGAATTTCAGATAATATCAATTTTTCTTAATGGATTATTTTAAATATTTTTATATTTCTTTATATATATATATTATTTTGTTTCTGATGAAAATCGTTATTAGGGCCCAAAGAATTCTTATTAATATTACGTATAAGTGTAATAATTAGCCAAAGCAATTTTTTTAAACTGAAAATTTATAAAAAAAAATTGTTTATGAACAACAATGTCCCAAGATCAATTAAATGATTTAGGAATACTTTCTATAGAAAATATTATATAAAGCAACAAATTATATAAAAGTTATCGAGCTATTTTCTGTAGCCTAAAAAATGATATGCAAAGTTATGATTTTTGTTTTGTTATGCTTTAATTTATTTTGTTTCATTTTTCTGCATTTTTTTACTTTTATAATTTTTTATTTGTTTATATGCATTTTTAAAAAGACATTTCTTTTTATTCAATATATATATATTTCTATTATTATACATTGCTTTTATAGTAAATAATTTGAAATAAGTTATTCATTTGTAGTAACTATCCCATTGCAAGACAAATATATCTCCTACAACCCTTATAAAGGGACGATGAAGAAAGCAATATTTAACAGGTCTGCTTATTATTAAGGAAAGTTTGAATGATTTTCCATTCTTGTATTACTTTCTATTTAAAGACAGATGTCATTTGGCGGTCAATGTTGAATTCTTTGCTAAGTTGGTTATGGGTCAGCTACCTGAAAGAAAATTCCTAAATCTCTTTAAAAGAATTTCATTTGGCTTAAGTTTTAACTCCAGATCATAGGCATAGAAGGTGGATTTGCTATATTTTGCATTATGAAGCCTGTTTAATTAATTTTATTTAAAAAGATGCAGTTTTTAAGATTTGCCTTGGGCAGCAAAATTGATCGATTCAACATATACAATTTATGCACGCATTATTATTAATATGTATGGAGTCGGACTACAATATAGCAGATGTCCAATTTATAACTTAAATTGACACACACAAGTTTTAATAAATAACTTAATAAGTTTATTCATTCTGAATAATATATATAATTTAGAATTAGTAGTTCAACTAGTGACTAGGTAGTTGAAAACAATAAACAAATTTTGATTATGGAATAGTTCAGATATCAGTAGATAAATAAATATCTCTAGTTAGAGCTCATCTAGAACTCCATGAAAGTCTTTATTTTACTGTACATTTTCTTTAACTTTCACTAGAAATTTCTAGTAAGCACCTTACTGCTCACACATCTCTGAGTCAATCTAATTAGAATTGAGTGGAGCTCTTTCTATTGCTGATACAGATCTGCAACTGCACTATCAGCTTTTCACACTGCCCTTTGAGTGCCACTAGTCTGCTTTTCACTTTACTTTTTTTTTCTTTTTCCGTTCAACTCCATTTTACATTCTTCCTCATTAGAAATTCTGCAGGCATTTTTATTAACACGGCTAATTTGCTCATTGTTAGACTTGTTTATAATGCAAATTAGAATATTATTACTTGTAATTAGTCTAGTTCTTTTTTCTGCATATAATTATTTATAGTTACTCAACATTGCCTGTACTGACCAGTTTTTACACACACACACTTATATGTATAACTTTATTTATTAATAATAAATGACTAGTCAGTACACAACAATGCCTCCCTTTCACTCTAGAAATAAGCACTACTTTAATAGCAAATAAAATCTTGCAATTTTACTGATATTCTTTGTAGTTTAGTTCTTCTGGGTAGTAGTGTAAGTCTCTCCTCTTCAATAGTTAATTCATTGTTGAAGAAGTAGATAGCTTATTTAAATCTAAACTAGAACTTTCTCTTTTCAAAGATTTAACTTCTACCCCCATCTCTTTGATTGTAGCATCATAATTTCTAATATCCTTATTCACTTTTTTTTTATATCTGACATTAAAACAAACAAATGCATCCTTACATGACATTTTATTAATAATTCTGTGGAAAGTTTTTCCTTATAATGGAACTCAGCATGAAGTGCTGGTATTTCTTAATCAGTAGCCTCACTGTCAGTTGGCAAGCTATACTTTCTTTGACAATCTGTTAAATATTACTATTTAACTTTAGTCACCAAACATATGAACATGCTAATTCATTCATTCCTATTATCCCAGAGTATCCTTTGTGTAATACCTGTAAAATACTTCCTCCTATCAGGCAAAATCATTACTTGGTCTAACATTAATATGTACTCTTGTCATGTCAACAAACTTTCTTGAGCATTTCATATTGTCAGTGCTACATAATATGGTCGTTTCATTGGCCATACATTTTTTATTCAATTTTTTATCATGTTATAATTCTTATTCATTTTAGTTCACTCCGCTATAGTTTTGTTCTTAATTATTTTCAACTTCAGATCATATAGTAGTGGAAAATTATTTCCGATATTTATTTTCCAACATTGAAATTCATGATATTCTTTATCACTTTTCCCCTCTATTTACTCCTTACTGGTAAATTCTCTTTCTTCATCTGTCATTTTTTATTGCGAACCTTTGACAAATGACCTGTTAATCTGCAACTAAACATAAGTTTTAATGTAACAGTTTTTTTTTTTAATATGACCCTTTTTTCAACAAAAGTAAAAATTCTTAAGTTACTTCTTAAAAAACTTCCCTGTCATTTGTATTTTCACTGCATTTATATATGTGCTTGTTTTGGCTTCATTTGTATTTTTAAAATTTCTACATATGCTGTAGAATGGTTTCAAATGCTAACCCACATTCAATGGCAGCTTATATGTGAGCAATTCATTTAGGAGCATCAGCCTAGGCCTCACATCTCTGATGCTTTACAGTAACTGGTCCAATAGCATCTCTTCAATATAATCTTTGAACTTGCATTCTTTTGCTAATGTTAGTAGTATTAACGTATGTTTTTATCTTGTGATTGCATTCTACCATGAAAACAATGATGCACTGTAAACTTCAGTGTTATTGGTTTAAAGTAGGCATTTAATTTTATCAATAATTTTCTCATACAGGATTTCTTCTGGTGGCTTCAGATCACATAAACACTTTGCCAATTATAGAACATTCTGTCCTAATATCCATAAGAGGATATCAATTTTCAACTTATCATCAGTACTCCCATTTATCAACCTGTATTTCTCTACATGTTTTATATATAACTGCTATTGTTCTGGATTTTTTTACATCAAATGCTGTTATTAGGCTGTTCTGTATTTCTCTTCACTATATTCTAATCACTCTATATATATGGACAAATATTTTCACAGATTCTAATGACTGCACCATTTAATATTCATGGCATTAAAACTACCTACTGCTTCACTTAATAAATAATAGCCAGATTACAATCTAGCAGCTGTACAATTTATAAAATAACTTAAATTGACCCATACCACAAGTAATTAGGATTAGCAGTTCAACTGGCCAATTGAAAACAATAAACAATATTGATCACAGAACAGTTCATATATCAGTAGATAAATAAATAAATCTTTAGCTAAAACTCGTCTCTCTCCATGAATTATTAAAGTCTTTATTTTACTAACTACATTATCTTTAGCTTCTACAATTTCAGACGGTTGTTTACTAGCAATTTCTAGTAAATACCTTACTGCTCATATTTTTTTGAGTAAGTCTAATTACAAATGACTGGAACTCTTTCTACTACTAATATAGACTTGTAACTGCATTATCAGATTTTCACTACACCCGAGTTTCACTATCTGTTTTTCACTTTCCTTTTTTTCTTTCTCATTCTACTCCATTTTACATCCTCTTCGATTAGAAAGTTTTGTAGGCAATTTACTAATACTGCTAATTTGCATATTGTTAGATTTTTTTATAATGCAAATTTGAATTGTTATTTGCAGCCAATCTAATTCTTTTTTCTGCATATAATTATTTCTAGAGTAACTCAATATTGCTTGTACTGATCTGCTTGCGCGCACACACACGTATATGTATAACTTCGTAAATAAATACTACATAACTAGTCAATACATAACAATTATTATTTAAATAGGAATTTTTCATCGCATTTCTTCGAAAGTGAAACTATTAATCCAATGTCGTATATATTGAGAAGTATATGTAGATACTGTATTTTTAAGTTAAATTTTCCATTGAAATATTACGTTTTATTTGTCAAATTTATTAATTACGTAAACAGCATTAATCTGTTATCCCATCCCCGCATGTATATATAGCACTTAACATTTTATAACAAAAAAAATAAAACGAGGTTTATTTCCTTATCCGTTCAAATTTTTAAATGAATAATGTCAAGGATAAATAATATCTAGATAAAAACTTTGTTCATTAGTACAAAATTCACTTCAGTAGTAGATAATACGGAAAAAGTCCTTTTCTTATAAGGAACATACTGAAATGTTTACGGTTGAAGCTACGGTAAATACTAAATCGAATGAATACCAAAAATCGTTTGCAGATCAATTGATTCCTCAGATAATATTGATATTAATCGTCATATATCTGTAAGTATAATGGTCCTAAGTAAAATTATTTTAATATTATCTTTTAAAATACGCACTTTTATTAACTAACTAAATAAGTTGTTATAATAAAAATGCTTAAATAAATAATACCAGTCGTTAATTACGTGATATACCATCAAGTCCAACACACAGGATCTCTACAAAAAAAAAAAGAGGCCTAATGAGTCGGACTCCTCTACTCTCGATATTTCTTTAATTACAATATTTGAATGTGTGGATTTAATAATCTATTCACATAACTGCATGGTTTAGTAGCGAGATTAGCGGTAACTATTGCAATTTCTTCACACCATTAAAATATTTATTGTACATAAATTTTAATAATTTATCTAACTGCCTATTTTTGTGTGTACGTTTTCAGGCACTTCTATTGAGGCTATATGCAAGATCTTTTAGCTCAATTAGCAGACTACTTTATCTACTGAATCAACCATTTAGAGATATTTATTTTGGATAATTTATTTAAAATGCAAAGTCAATTATTTAATGGTGCTCATCAAATAACTCAAAAAAGTTGGTCATGTCAAGCGTTGGTGGTCGAGTAGTCAGCACAGCTGCCTTACAAGCAGTTGTCCTGGGTTTGCGGGTTCACTTCCCGGCCAATAATTTGACACATGAAAAAAAAAGTTTGGCTATGAATAAAGAAGAGAACAAGTAGGCATGAATTAAATGACTTTCATAACAAGGATTATGCCATCAAGAAGCGAATAATAATTACTAAAATAATTCCCCCACCAAACATCAGATGATCATTTTTACACTGAGTGGCACTACTATATGGAGAGTTTTGCCTGTTTTAAAATAATTCTCCATCTACTTTAGCATTATCTGTTACAAGCTTCAATAACCAGTGGTTACTAAATGGTAGTGCAATTTAACTTTTATCCCAAGACTGTTTTCTAGCGTTTGCTCTTATCCATGAAAACTTGATGTAAAATTGGAATTAGAGAACTGTGCATCTGGCAGCCTCTAACTGCTATAGTCTGAATTTCCAAAACACCTAAGATTTGGAAACCATGTCAATCTGTAGATCTGACACAAGATCATTTTAGTAAAGCATTTTGGTAATCACAGAATTCTAAGTGAAACTGGCCTGGGGATAAGAATTAATTTATACTATCATGTAATAACTATTGATTATTGCAACTTACAATAGATAATGCTTGATTTAAAAAAAAATTGTTCATAATTTATAATACTGTAGTAAGATTGAGGAAAAATCAAGAGATATTATATTGGTATTAATATGCTCAGTCAGGGAAAGAAAAATGCATACAGCTAGTATAGAGTTATGAAATTACTAGAATATATAGTTATTTTACTTTGTATAAGATTTTATAACTATATGAGCATGTTAGTTTGAGTTCAAAATTATAGTTGTTTTTTTCTTCAAGCTATTAGCTTGATAGTAAGAAAAGTGTTAAAGTTGATCACGAGCTTTTTATTCCCATATCATCAATGGCAAAATCCAAAAACTAATATGATGATTACATTTCTAGTAAATATTAAATTGCAGTGGTAAATACTGATTATTCAAGCTTATAATAGATAGTATTAAGAGTAGTAAAAGAGGAATTGATTTTGTTTATAATATAGCAGTAAGCTGAAAAATTTTAAGTGATGTTGAATTGGCATTAATAAGATTGAAAATTGAAGTAATAGATCATTTTGAAGAAATACCATTCTTACAATCACAAAGGACTATATATTAACTTGATAATTCTTAATGAAACAATAATTAACATTAGACTATATCATTCTAATATAGTCCCCTGATTTATATTGAGATGCTCCAGTCTTAGTGAGCATAATATCACTTGATTGTAGTAAATTTTAACTTCTTTTATCGTAGACCATAATGGATATATAATAAATAATTAAAACCAGTCAACATTTAGACAATCCCAATAACAATCTCAAACTGTTAATAAGGCAACCTTTTAACAATAAAAGTGGAATTCCACCTTTAGTTATGGTCTAGTATATTTATATACACATGAAAGACTGCGACTTGGCCACAGAGATTGAAATTATTAATACGAAGAAGTTTAAATAAACCTTAAACAGATAAATATAATCTGTTCTGAATGCAGAATAATAAATCAATCAATTATAACATTACAAACTGCAATTATAATTTTCAAATTGCACCAGCAAACTAATGAAATGTGAACTCTTAAAAAACGATTAGTTATGATAAAAGAAATACGTTACTTGATTTAATTTTAAATATACTAATAAATGTATAATGGCAGTTTAATATATTAATTTAAAATGTATTTTGAAACATTTCTTTTAATTGTAAACTAAGTTTATAAAGATTCATTTTTAAAAAAGAGAAATCCTTTAGTAATATAAATTTAATTACCATTGTTTATCAAATACAATCAATTAATTAATAGTACTTTGTCCCATGGACAGGTCTAGAGAATAGTCACATCACCAATTCATCTATTTCTCCACTTCATTCTTTTCATTATCCAGCACTTCAATTCCACATAACTCTTTCCATCTCTTATCATCCAATAAAGACAACCCTTTCCATCGTTTCTTCTTGGTTTCCACTCGTTATTCCCTCCAAAACATCTTTCATTAAGCTATATTTTCTTAATATATGTGCAATCCAGTTTCTCTTTCTATCTAATTTCTCCAATCAATCTTTTCATTCACTTTTTTTAAAACTTCCTTCTCCATGACTATATCTTAAAAGTATAACATTTAATTAAACTCTTTCTTAATTCTTTTCAAAAATCCACAGAATATTTTCTTTCTCTTAGTAAATGCCTCCTTTGCCACTTCTTTTAACTTTATCTTCACTTCTTCCATTCTCACTCAACCAACTACCCAAATATCTAAATCCCTTTACTTGCTGAACTATATTATTATGGATTTCAACTTGCAGTCTTTTTGCATTCCTCCCTATCCATAAACACTTGGTCTTCTCAACATTAATCTTCATTCCATATTCCATAGATCTTTTCTCCAACTTATTCAACATATTCTGAAGATACTTTATCCTCAGATATAAGAATCATATCATCTGTAAATTTTACACATTTTATTATTATACCTCCAATATTTGCTCCTCCCCAGTCTAATTAATCGTTTAATGTTTTCTAAATCAGTATTAAAGCAAGTGACATACTGCATTCTTTCTTAACTCCTTTTTCTATATTCTCTTCAGCTTTGCCCAGTATGCATATTCAAAATCAATCTTCTCTCTTTTCAAAATACTCTTTTTATTTTTTAAGATGGGCATAAGTTTATTCCAATTACTCTATCAAATGCTTTTTCTAAATCGACAAAACATGTGCCAATTCCTTTATCCTTTTCAATATATTTCTGCAATTATTCTAACAACACCAATAATATATCTTGTACTTTTCCCTTTCTAAAAACCAAATAGATGTTTTCCAATAAATTCTTTGAGTTAAAATTCTTAATAAAACTTTAGAAGCAAGAGATAAACTTATTGTTCTGTAATATTCACATCTAATAGCTTTCTTCTTTTTAGCAATTGGAAATCATTATAGTACTCAAAAAATCTTCAGATCAAACTCCACTATTGCAAAGTCCAACTATTTTCTTCTTAGTAAATTTTCCTGTCTTTCAAAAATTCTATAGGTATTTGCCTGAAGGTTTGTGATGATGAAATATTAGATGTGATAATATGTTGGACTATTTCTATCATTGAATGTTGAATGTCTAGAAAATTTTAAATTTTATTGAAATTTTTCAAATACAAACAACTTGTTAGCAATAACACACAAATAGGCAACATAAATTAGTAATTATACAATGTTTTGAATAGTAGTATTCTCCATTCTTCTTCAGGTGTTGTTGGTTTGATCACTGACAATATTAGTATATGAATCAAACTTACACTTTTAGACTATTGAATATCGAATTTTTAGGCAATGTTCTAACCAAATGAGCTATTGGGACATATTAGCATAGGAGTTGAACTTACATCTTTATATTCTTGAATATCAAATTTTGAAGCAATGTTCTAACTAACTGAAATAATATTCGAAACATTGCATAATTATTAACCTGTGTTGTCTATTTGTTATTACTAACAAATTGTTTGTATTTGAAAAGTTTAAAATTTTCTACACACTGATGGCAAATAGTCCAATATATTATCACATTCTACAGGTATTTTATATCAAATCCAACAGCTTTACCATTTTTTATTTTTGCAATTGACTATTATTTCATCTGTCAATATGTCCTTACCGTTATCATCTACTTCAATATCTTCATTTTCAAGTTCAGAATTATTTTCTTTTCTAAATAAACATTGAAGATATTTTTTCTACTTTTTCCAATATATTGTTATCAGTTAATCTCCGTTTTTATTTGCTATTTCACTTTCTAACCATTTTTATTTCATCCCAAGTGACATTTCTAATTCTATCAAATACCCAATCATATCTTTTCACTTGTTGAAGCATTTTTATCTCTACGTTCTTGTTCTAACCATTTTTTTTTGCTAAATGTTTCTCTTCTTGTCTCATTGTTAATTTTTCTATATACACTTTGCCCTTCTTCAGTATTGTCATTCTTTCATCTTCTCTGTACTTCCATCTTTTCCAATATATTTTTCATTATCCAAAGTTGTTTAACTTTCTTTAACTGAATAATACTTATTTCATTGTTTGCTACTTTTAATAATTCTTTAATCCTACACCAATATCAGAATTATTAATATATTCCTCATCGTTATTAATCCTTTTATACTTTCACATATTAAACCAAATTTTCTTTTCTCCATTTCTCTCAATTTATCTAAGTCCCATCTTGTATATCTTTTCTCTCTTTTTATTTATTGTATATTTAACTTTGAGTTACAACCAAATTATGATTCAAGTTTATATCAGCATCAGACAAAGCATGCAAATTTTAATGGCATTCTTATATCTATCCTGAATCAATATTTAATTAATTTGATAATATTCTGTATCATCTGGAGCTTTATGTATACAATCTTCTTATATGATTTTTAAAGTGTTTGCAATCACAAACTCATTCTTCTTACAAAATTCTACAAGTCAGCTAACTCTTTCATTCACCACAACAGCATTCCGTTCACTCAATAGCAATATATTTGGCATTTCTTTTCTTATGTTGTATAATTTACTTTATCTTTTTATATTTCTCATCAATTTCATCATCATCATGACTGGTGATCAGCAAATAAACTTGTATGAATACAAAATCTCTAGGGCTTACAGTTATTCTCATGAAGAATCTGTCATCAATAACAAATTATCCAAATTAATTAAAGCTGTTTGATGGTTTGTTGTTTTCAGTTAATTCCTTTTTTGTGTTATTTTATTGTTGAAAATAGCTTTCCAATATGAGTTCAAATAGGCTATTAAAGGCTCATGCAAGCTTGAAAATCAATTAATGAATTGAGTGTTAATGGGCAAAAAAATTTTGGGTATCAGTTCAGAATAATAGTAGCAGAAGAATACTATTACCCATAGAGATAAGTGGATAGATATTATGAGTAAGATACTTCGATATTAGGGGGAGCAGCTGAACTACTGCGGACACAAGTGACTAATAACTTTAAATATTTCATTGTATCTACAAACTGTTCCAGATATTTTGTTCATACAAATAAAAAATTACATATTTTATTGAAATTTCAAAAATAATAAACAAATGATACTGGTAAGTGATCTATTGTCTTCACTCCAGCAATGAAATTTATGCAGGGTATCTGCTACTTATCTTTGTTAGGTGATTAAAAGAATGTCATTATAGGAACCTCATCTTAACTACATTTTCCAATTGTATGGATAATTTATTTAAAACAAAGTACAAGCTCAAAGAAAACGTTCTGAGGATTATATCTCGAGCACAGATAACGTTGATTAATATTTAACAATTTCTAAACTCGGAGAATTAAACTACAAATAATTGTCTTTACTTAAAGAATAAATCCATAAAAAGAAATCAAGGAAAAGTTTTAATAAACCACTACAGTTGTCATACAAATATAAAAAAAATTTCTTAAATAATAAAATATATGTGCACTCAAAAAAAATATACCAGTATCCATCACTCATTATTTTTTTAAAAAATTTTTATTTCTAAAAATCAAAAAGCTGCTTTTTTTTATTTTTTCCAATCAATATTCCCTCTGTATGTGTGTGTATATATATGGGATTTTTAAAATCTTTTTTTCATTTCATTATTATTACATATAAATTTAAAACTGTACATACATTGGCAGTAATTATAAATGACAATTAAATATTTAATATTAGTAAATGCACAGAAATAAATATAATTGAGAATTGTATTTGAGTGTTTTAAAACTTTATAACATCATTAAATGCTACCTAATAAAAAAAATAAACATCCTGATCGCTTATCCAACTTGGCCTCATTAGTGATATTAAAGGAGTAACAGCAGACATTTATATTTTAAAAATAATATACATTGCATAAAAATTAATTACATAATTTTTAAGGATGCGTGAAAAGATTAGGTCATAGCTAAAACGTAATATAAAAATCAGTCTTTATTTTATGTTAGATAGTGAATGAAAGTTTAAATTTGTACTAGAGAACATTAAAATATATTCCTCATTTATTAAATGTATTCTCTTTACATTTACTATTATTACATGTTTAATTCTGTATTTATAATAACTGTCAATGAATGCAACATTTAAAATGAAGCCACAATTGATTTTTTCCACACAATAAATGTTTCATATTATCAGTTTAAACATAATTTAATATTGAAATCATGTGTTAACATTTTCTGCCTTCAAATAAACCATCTTGCATGGTGCTAATTATAAATGGAGTTCTACCATTATTCTGATATAGTAAATAAGTGCTCAAATCTGTATAATATCTGACGAAGCCAGGATGCATCTGAAGCAAATATAGTCACATGACGGCTTGGGAGCTTGCATGTGATCTTTTAGATTTGAAACAAAGTCATGATATTAGCATAATGTATTTATATTTGATTTTGAAACCATACATGCTTTATTCCCTTGTGGTAGCAATTTAATAATGATAGTTTATGTCCATCAACTTCTATACTTTTACTGTTATCATTTTCTCTTATAATGCATTGTTTGAACTCGTTTGTTTAGTTTTTGTTTGTATTTCATCCTCCAATAATGTTATTTTTTTGCAGTTTTAATTCAAATGTCAACATGTACTTTCAAATATCAATTTCCATTAATTTAATAGAGCAATACAGATAATTATTTGTAATTTATATTCAGAAAAATAAAGAATTATTGCCACAAGTATTTTCATTTAAAAGAAGTACTTGTAAACTAATGCATTTTTTGGCACAATGTTTTCTTGTGAATCATTATACTCAACTATGAAGTTATCTGAAACATCAAGCACAAGTGACAAATTATTTTTTTACATAACTACTGCATGCTTCATTAACAAATTATATGCTGAAATTTAATCTTCTTGCTAATCAGATACAATCACATGAATAATAAATATTTCTTTATTGAGTTTGCTCTTAATTATTAATTTTGTTCTTTTTTTTTTTTTTCATATGTCAAAGCATTGGCCGGGAGGCGAACCCACAACCATCTGCAAACAACTACTTGATTGCAAGGCGGCTGCGATGACCTCTCGGCTAACAACGCTTGACAGCACAATTAATATTAATAAAAAAATTAAATCAAATATTTGCATATATATAGTACAAAAATTCATTCTGTTTATTTTGTCAGATAGTGATTAATAGTATTAAAGTTTAAATATTCATTACATTTGCTAATATTACCTATTTAATTTGGAATATATATATAAACAAAGATAATGATAATAAACTATTATAAACAGTCTTTCAATCTGCAGAAGTACTTTCGGTTAATTTCTTATACCTGCCTCAGTTGCCACTAAATTTAAAAAACAAAGTGGAAGCAAATGTCATCAATTCAAATCTCATGAATCCTGTATTTTAATGTTAGCAGCTTGTTTATTTATTAAATGCATTTTATTCCTATTTATGAAAATTGCCTCCTCAAATTTTCTTTTATTGTGTAAATTTGATATTGACAGTGTGAAAATTCTTCATGAAGAGAGAAACCATAATAAAAGAAAATTTGAGGAGGCCATTTTTATAAATTTAGGAATAAAATGCATTTAATAAATAGACAAGCTGCTAACATTAAAATATGAGATTCATGGGATTTGAATTGATGACATTTGCTTCCGCTTTGTTTTTTGAATTTAATGACAGTTGAGGCAGGTTTAAGAAATTAACCTAAGTACTTCTCCAGATTGAAAGACTGTTTATAATAGTTTATTACTGACATATTTATTATTTTTATTATGATTACAATTTGTTTCTAATCAATAAACATTTTATATTATATATAAACAAAGGAATGAATATGTAATAACTAGAGAGATATGTTCAGCAATACCTATTAGGTAAGTATAAATTACTATTTATAGCCTACAACCTTTTTTGTCTTAAGTTTACTTAGAAACAAAAGGTTTCTCTTTTATTTCTAATCCAAGATTTTTTATGAATTTAAATTCCAAAATTTCCATGTTTACAAAACATGGAAGAGATATCCTGTAAATACTAATTTTTCTTCCCTTGTGAGCAATGTATGTTAAATAATCTGTCTCAGATTAAATCTATGTGAATGACTTTGGGTTAGAAATAAAAGGCAAAAAGCTATTGATGCAAATTTTTTAGCTTTATTGTCAATTACCTAGCAACACTAATTCTGAACATATTTTTCTAGTTATTGCATGGAAATCCTATTCATTCTTTTTTTTACATCATAATTAGTAAAATATATATATATATTGGTGTGATATCTACTGCTATCAAAGTAATCATCCCATCTTGTTTGAAAGTACTGTATGGTATGGAGTGAAGGAGTAATATTGGTAGATGAAAAAATCCCCAAATAAAATAAATATCACAAACATCATTAAATAACATTGTCTATGAACAAATATGAAAGGAGCATGAGTATGAGATCATCAGCATAGAATAAAATAAATATTTATAGAACTATAAGTAGTTATAACCATTAAGTTACACTACTAGCATTAAGAATGATCAATAATTTTTGTAACTGAATTTAAAACAGTATAAAATCTAAGCTAATTATCGAGCTATTGCCAAACATAGGAAAAAATGCAAAACAAACATCAATGCATATACTTAAGTGCTGAAGTATCACAAAAAATTATGCCAAGATTCTGACATGCTGATCATCATCAATACCCTGTTATATGAAAATGTCTTTGTCCCAACCAAAAAAAAATTTTTTTTAATGTAAAAAAAAAAAAAAAGAATGAAAAAACTTTAAAGGTAATCTTGACCTCCATACCACCACAAACCCTGGTTATATGATACCATGAGTCTTTGAGCCAACTATAAATTAATTTCTAGTCAGTATAAAAAGTAAAGAGCAATGAATAAACTTTAAAGGTAATCTTGACCTCCATACCAACCAGAGAACTGAATGTCGAACAGAAACATATACCCCACATACCTATAGTTAACCATTATTACTTGATAACTAACTCATGATCAAAAAACTGGAGATTGTGACTATGAACAAGAGAAAATATAAATGTATAAATTTAATATATTTTAATTTAAATAGTCTTATTGAAATCATTTAAATTCCTTACAACATTTATAATGAAATCACATCAACACTGCCATTTCATAGAACATATAGCTGAAGGAATAAAGATATTAACACTTTTTTAAAGAATTATTTAATGAAATTAACTAATAAATTCAGAACAGATATGACAGTATGATAATTTCAAGTCTAATACAATTTTATCAAAAAAAATTCATATAGCAAAATTAATTGATTTTTATTACTAAATTAACATTTATTTTCTGGTTTATTCACTCCTTTTTAATAATGAAATCTGAAAACATCTCACAAATATGAGATAAAAAAATTAAGACTAGTTAAAATCTTTCCCTTTTTTTTGAAAATGTCTCAACCCTTTTTATAAATTTTGGAAGAAAAATACAATAAAAAGAAACTTGTTTCAACAACAACAAATAATCATCAAAATTATTCTTTATTAAAAATTATTACTGATATTAAAAAAAATTATTTGGAAATGTGGATATATAAATGAAACTGTATAAAAATGTGCACATCCAATATATATATTTTCCTGTTACTTCATTTTTGTTTCTTTATATATTCACATTAAAATTATAATAATAATTTCTAGAATGGGCTGTCACAAGTTGAATTTGTCCATGGTTTCTTGATAGAAATTTAAGGTTTCAGTTGATGCTTATAATATTAATTTTCAAATTAACACAAATTTCCTGAATAGGCAAACACAGTTAAATTGATTCATTTTACAATAATTTTCAGGTGAGGTTATCATAGATTGTATTGAAGGGTGTGTAGATAAAATTAATCAATACATTTCTTTTCTGCAACTATTCATTATTACACACATATATATATAACTTTGAAATTATAATGGAATTTTTTATGTTCTAAAGTAAAATAAAACATCTATAATCACAAATTAAAAGTGATAGTGCAAATGGAGCATGTAATTTATTAATTAACAATAGCATTGCATTTGGTGGTTGCCTAGTTACATTATAGTTAAATGCATGGAAAATTCCCTTTATAGATTCATTGTTTATTTTTAATCTGTGAAAATATTTGTATAACATGGATAATATTATTTTGATATAATTTATTGAAGGTTTAAATTATAATGAGATTTTTATATATTTAAAATATAATAATTGAAGAGTGGTTTTATACATATATAAAATATGATTAGATGTACAGAAAGGTATATTATATAATGTATATACAGATATATAAATTAAGTATTTGAATTTATATAAAATATGAAATTAGACAATATTCTAATAATAACACAATGAATATTTTTTTTGTTTGGATATTTGTGGAAATCTGTTAGAGAATAATTAATAAAATTTGAACATTGCAAAATTTAAGTGTAAAATGCACCCACAATTGTAAAGAAAAATATATAATAAACAAATTTTAGAGATTGTAAAACTATTCAGAATAAAACCATACAATCTGTAGTGTTTTCTTATGAATTGTGTATATATAATAGAATTAACTTCAGAAAAGAATTTACTGCTAACTGAAAAGAGACCCTTTGAGCTGAGCAAGTTTCTAATATCTATTCCATATGTTCTTGTTATTATTATGTGGTTATTAGTATAGTCAATGAACTTGGATGATCTGCTCATCAACATGCATCAGCCAGCCTGGTGAGTTTACTAGTTGTTGTTTTTTTTAGCTCTGCGTTTAAGATCAAAAAACACCACGGACTTTCTTCTCAGTTGTCTGATAATTCTTAACTAAAGAAACAATCGAGTTTTCTTGAATGCAAAATGAATATGTGTGTAAATGATCTTTTTTTTTTTTTTTTTTTTTTAAAAAAAAAAAAGTATTTACAATCATAATTGGCAAAAACAAATTGTCTCTCTTATTCCCAGGAAGCTGTAAAATTACTAGCGAAGGCAGTAGTTGGTTGCTGAAGGCAGAGGATACTAGGAAAACCCTGACTGCAAACCCAGAATGCTATTTAGTGTTGATATCTTCAAGTAGAGAAGAAAAATTGCATGAATTGAAAAAAGAACTGCTTATTATCAAATAGAAGATGAAAAAGGCAAGTGATTTAAAATGTGGGGATCTATTTTACAATGAAAATGTAAATATTGGAAGCAGAAATGATATGAGTGTCATTATAAACAATTGTGGATATTGATCGTATATCCGATTTAGTGGCAAGAATAGATATTCAAATTAATGGAAACAGTGTCGCTGCATGGGTCAGAAGTGTCTTTGCGCAAGGTAAATTTTAGAACACCTTTCCCCACTTCATTCTATGAAATAAAATTTTTAAATTAAAAGACCCTCCCCCTCCCGCGCTTTTGTAACAAAACAAAAAAAACCTTGAAAATATAGCTTTAGTCATTTAACGTGTTCGGCAAATACCTTACGTGTTTCTATAAAATAAACCGAGAGTATTAAATGTTTAAAAAAATAATTTTGAAACAATAATTAAATAATATCTTAAAACAAAAATATTTATTCAGTAAATTTGAAATTTTTTCTTTCAAAAGTTTTTATATTTTTGGGACAATCCTGAAAAATTGATATTAGAGATAGGAATTATCTGCTAATAAAAAATTATTTTAAAATCTGTTATCATATCTTTAAAAAAAAAACCACTACATACATCCACGAAAACAATGCGCTGCTCCCATCTCCTCGGCCGATTTTGATATTATATAAGTAATTATATAATATATAAATTATTTACCTGGTTATCAGAAATATTATGTAGATCCAGATTATGATTTTTTGTAATGTTTCGATTCTGAGATCCATCCTGCATAGCAAGGAACAAAAACTTAGTTTCTGTTTGTTTGAAAACCCATTAAAAATCTCTCTTGCATAAACTTATAAGTGTTCTCTATTAACAAAATTATATTCCTTCAATTATGTAGTCTTATTCCACTATTAAAAACTATAATTTATTATATATATAGTCCAATATTTTATATTGTTTATTTATATAAATAAAGTGACTAACCTCTGGTCTCGCGCTTTATTAGGCCTACCAAACTACATCAATTTTAAATAACACTACTGATAAAAATAATCTTTGTTTTTAAAATTTCATTCATTATTTCTAAATCAGAACTCAGATACAAAACTTGTTTACATTTTTTATTTGCAAAAATACTTTCAGTTGTTTTCGTTCAACAATTACACTGTTTTTTTGTTTTTTTTTATGTGTCAAAGCGTTGGCCGGGAAGCGAATCCCGGGACAACTGCTTGTAAGGCAGCTGTGCTAGCCACTTGGCCACCAATGCTTGACGACATTCAAACATCACATGATTACGATTTTATATGTTTACGCATGCTGTTAATAATAATACCAAACTCTCCATACAGTAGTGCCACCAAATGCAAGCCTTCATAATCAATGGATGCAGGAAGGTTTGTGCATAAAACCTTTATCCAGTACCTATTCATCCAACATCCTCAGACTAGTTTTTAGATTGTGGCTTTCATCTGTGAGGATTTGAGAACACTGCACTTAGATCTTAGGATATAATGCAATCCAGTGACCTTTTGCCTATTTAGTTAACTATAAATCTAGGAGCCCAAGATGAAAACACCATAATGTTTCCAACTCAAGCTTAGTATAGTCATATAGATCTGAACTCAATTCAGCATTTATACATTTTGGTGTCTTTGGTTTTTCAAAAAACACAGTCACTATTATCCTATGGACTGGATAGGTATAAAGCCATCAAAACATCTCTTGATCACCACATCACATGCTTACAATGCTGTTAATGAGAACCAAACTCTCCATATGATAATGCTACCAAGTGCAAGCCTTCATAATTAATGGATGCAGGAAGGTTTGTGCATAAAATCTCTATCTAGTGCCTACTCATCCAACATCCCAGACTAGTTTCTAGCTTGTGGTTTTCATCAGTGAGGATAATGGTGACTGGTTTTTGAAAAACCAAAGACATCTATATGTATAGAAGGTGAACTGGTTTTTGAAAAACCAAAGACATCTATATGTATAGATGCTGAACTGAGTTCAAATCTATATGACCATATAAGTGAATGAGCTTGGATTAGAAACATTTATGGTGTTTTCATCTTGGGCTCCTAGCTTCACAGTTAACCAAATAGGTAAAAGGTTTCTGCTGGAGGGTTGCATTATATCCTAAGATCTAGGTGCAGTATTCTCAAATCCAAGGCCCCTCACTGACAAAAGCTACAAGCTAGAAACTAGTCTGGGGATGTTGAATGAGTAGGCACTAGATGGGGATTTTATGCACAAACCTTCCTGCATCCATTGATTATGAAGGCTTGCACTTGGTGGCACTATTGTATAGAAAGTTTGATACTCATATATTATATTTTTAACGCTTATTCCTATTATATGTATTATACTTTATCATATAGTTCGACAATTAGGGATTTAGTCAGGATTTATTTAAGGAAAGAAAATTTTTAAATTTAATATTTAGATTGTTTATTTAATATATTTTTAGAAGCAATTAAAACATCTTGCTAAGCTGTTTAATAAAATGTATAAAAAGATAATACTGACATTTAAAAAAAAGATAATATCGTTATTAAAAATAGAAAAATCTATTTAAATAATAAGTAAATAATTCACAATATATGTAACTGAACAGGAACTAATTTAGTAAAATGTATAAAAAAAATAATATGACAAAATAATAATAAAAGATCAAGCTAACATTACTAATTTTTTTTTAGCACAACACAGCATTGAACCCAAACTTTACATTTTAGAGGTGGCCACTCTTATGAATACTCTAAAGCAATGGCTCTCAACCTTCCTAATGCCATGACCCTTTAATATAATTTATTATGTTGTGGTGACCCCAACGTTTAATTTTGACACTGTTATGAATCGAAAATAGGTGTTTTCCAATGGTCTAGGCAATCCCTGTAAAAGAGTTGTTCGACCCTCAAAAGGTTGAGAATTGCTGCTCTAAAGCAAATAACACATTTAAACTCTGTAAAATATTGATAAACATAATTTCATCATATGCAGAATTATGGTAATTACGAGGCAATATTTTTAAAATAAAAAAGGACATAAAAAAATGAAGATATAGCAGAATTGGATTATATTTTGACTAAAAGAAAATATATATTTAAAGATTATGTTCTTAGTAGATTCAAACAGTAAGTGATCATTGATTAGAGAGATATAAGATACATGTTAATGCAAAACTAGAGAAATGAAAAATATTAAGAAAATCAGTATAACTCAGTATTCCTAACCTTCAAAATCACTCCAATGAATTTAAATTAGAATTTGCAAATCATTTTAAAATGTTAACCAAATTTTGAAAATGGTTCAGACTTAACTGAAATTAATAAGAAGATAACTGATAAAAACAGCGAGAAAAATAGTTGGTAAAAAAGCAATAATTTATATTTAAATTTTTTACTGAGATGAGAATGTATGCAGAAAAGAATGAATGAATATATATATATATTATATATTAATGACTCTTTAAGAATATAAGCAAATGTAATTGTGACTTGGCAAGAAAAGCTATAGAAGAGAAATTTCAGAAGTATGAAAAAAGATTTTCATATTGGAAGTAATGTTTTTCAAGTAATAATAAAAAAATTGGATTGATTACTAAAAGGAGATGACATAAAATTTGTGGAAGAGTATAGAAAAAATTCTAGTAACAAAGAACAAAAACAAAGTATCCTTACAATTATCACATTGTCTAAATTGTCAAGTATTTTAAATGAAAAGATGGTCATGCAATTAAATCTATAAAGAAGGGAAAAGCTTCAGGAAGTAACAGAATTATTATAGACATTTTTTTAAAAAGCTGGTGAAGAAATAGCAAAATAGTTGGCTATGCTATATACCAAATGTCTAAATGATGAAGATAGGCCAGATAATTATAATTAACCAATAGAAAACATAGATGTAACCAATCTAAAGATCCAAGCTGGGTTTTAAAGTAGTTTTAGCATGGTAGATCACATTCATCCATTGAGAAAAGTTATAGGAAGTACTAATGAATATGAGTTACCATTATGTTTTGTATTTATTGATTATGAAAAGGCATTTGATTTTTATAAACATTCCCATAGTGATTAAAGCTTTGGATCATTAAGATATAGTCTCAGAATACTAACATATTACAGGAAAATACCTAGCCTATATATCCAATCACATCAGAAACAAAAAATGGAGTTATACTATCATTATGGAACAGAGCAAAAGAAGTTTGTTCAGAAACCAGCTATTTGGAAAAAGAAAAGATCTATATAGAATAAACTCTTATGAAAAAGAACCACCAAGAGAAAAGACAATTATTGGTACTGTAGTGTACCCATATATTCGAAAAATAGCAGGCAAATTAAAGAAAATCTGCAATCAGTATAACACAAGAACAGCACAAAATACATATATTGGAGATCATTTATCTTTTTCACATATATGTGGTCATGTGTATAAGATGGAATGGATGACTGAAGAGAGCTTGAAAGTCTGGGTCCAAATCCCCTCTAATTCCATCTAGCTTAAGTATATATACTATACTTGTATTTAAACATTACAGATTTAGCTATATTCTGCCCATTCCTCTTCTGTGTATTTAAAGAGTTTTAAGATCTTATATATGAGGATTTAGAAGGACTTATGGACAACATGGGTATGCATGCCATCATCAGATTCTCAAAGCTATGGATAGCTGAAGAGTTGAAGAGTGGAGAAGTTGACATCTATTAATTAAAGTTTAAAAATTTACTATCTTATTATAAACCAAGCATTGAATATATATGTGTATGGGAGATGATGATCTGAATCTACTGATGAATGCTTGTTTAGTACCCAATAAGTATATTGGATATCATTTATATTTTTCACATGTATGTGGTCATGGGTATTAGTTGTATAAGATGGAATGGATACTGAAGGGATCTTGAAAGTCTGCATTAAAATCCCTTCTAATCAAATTTATAAAGTTTTAACTAAGTCAAATCTAACACAAGCAGGGATGGTAAAGTATTAGAAATTACCCTCAAATATAAACTCAGTTAAACTACTAATCAGGTGAAGGTGAATTACAGTTGTTAACTGCCGGTATTTGAAGGCATCACCTACATATATTCCCATGAAAGTACTCAAAGTCATTGCAGAGAAAAGGAAATTGACATCATGTATTTCTTTTTCTTTGGTGAAGAGCTAGACCAGTATTGAAAAACTATAAGGTATCATCATTTTTCGCTTACAGCTATAAGGAAATTATTTAGCATTGGTTAATTATAAAATGATTTTTCTAATTGCCAACCTTAGTTGAGTGTTGTTACTCTCTGGAAATATAATCAATAGTCAGAATAGTGAATTTACAGACCGAAAATATCTTATAACTTAATGACTATCTGTTTTACATGATATGCCCATGAGTCAATAACTTATCTATCAACAAAAAAGCTGTGGAAAAACTATAATTCAGCAAACTTAGTAATGTAAAATGGATTAAAATTTAGTAAAGCTACATATATTAAAATTTATATGTGGAAAGATCTAAGATTTGAAAGAAATGTTTAATTGATTTGCAAAGAAAGTTATTTTGAAAACTGTTAAAAGTATATTTACTAAATATTACATTGCATATTAATAAAAAGAAAAGATGAAATATTAAAAGTAATATGATAAGGCTAATGAACAAAAAAAAATTGTAAGATCTTAATTTCACATGATCACCATTTCTTATGCTTGCTCAAGTTGTTACTCCATTAGATTATTTACTTTGGAAAAATTGGATTTGGAAAAACCACAAGAGTGCTTTTAATAAAATAAAGTTAGCATTAACAACTAGCAAATTATTAGTCATTTTGATAATAACTTGGATGTAACCTTAATAATGGATGCATTGGATTACAACGTTGGAGCTGTGATGAATCATCCCTCAAAAATGGAGAATACCTATCTCATGTCCTGATTAATAACAAAAGTGGAGAGGTCAAAACTCTTCATACAGTAGTGCCACCCTGTGGCAACCAAAGTAATCAATGGATGCCAGAAGGCTTGTGCATAAAATACCTATCTAGTGCCTACTCATCCAATATCTCCAGACTAGTTTCTGGCTTGTGGCCTTTGTCAGTGAGAAGCCTTGGATCTGAGAGCACTGCACCTAGATCTTAGGATCTCTCTATCTAGTGTCTACTCATATAATAACCCCAGACTAGTTTCTGGCTTGTGGCCTTTGTCAGTGAGAATCTTAGAATTTAATGCAACCCTCCAGCAGCCACCTTTTATCTCTACTTAACTACAAAACTATGAGAAGCAAATTGAAAACACAATAATATTTTCAATCAAAGCTCAATAGCTTATATAGTCATAGTGCTCTCAGATACAAGGCTCCTCACTGACAAAGGCCACAAGCCAGAAACTAATCTGGGGATATTGGATGAGTAGGTACTAGATAGGGATTTTATGCACAAGCCTTCTGGCATCCATTGATTACTCTGGTTGTCACAGGGTGGCACTACTGTATGGAGAGAGTTTTGCCTTGTTTAATAATGATTATGTGCTAGTATAAGAGATGGTGATCATGTGAAAAGTGGAGAGGGTTTACAACCAAGTGGACAAAGAAGCATTAGTGATCATAAAAAAAAGGAGTCAAAAAATTCAGTCAATATTTATATGGTAGATCTTTTAAAATAATAACTGATCATGAACCTTTATTAAAAAATTTTTCTAAGTAAAAAGGCAGCACAAGATCACTTAAGCTCTAGAATGTTCCACTGATATTATTTTTTATCACCTTATGATTTCAGCCTCATTTAAAAAAAAGAAAATAAAAACATGTTGATGCCTTGTCTTGTGGGCCATATATTATGTATATGCAGTGTATTTGCCTGGAGTGGGATCATATAAGTGCTGGACTAAAAATTATAAATTAAGTTGAATATTATTTTTAAAAAAAGCATATATACACGTGAACATTGATATATTTAATTGTTTATGTTTGAATTTGTTTATGTTACATATTAACCCACATTATTTAATTTTAAAATGACAATATAACCAATAATAATCAATATCTGTTGTAAATGATATAGATATAATAAATGGAATACTTTAGATTACTCTATAGAAGTACTTTTGCTATAAATATTTGATCTGTCCTCTAACCACAAGCTTTAATAATGTGATGTGATGCACTGTAACTTCTCCTTAAATGGAATCATGAATCTCTTAGCAATTATGCCCAGAGAAACCTGTTAGCCATTTTACCTTCCTTTTCCATTCCCCACCTTAAGTTTTTCCATAATCTGCTCTATTCCATTTCCACAACATAATCTTTAACAACTCTATGGCTTTTATATCTAAATCCCCCTTATCTTTTCCCAAACTCAACATAAAAACCAATAATCCACTTTCTTTATAATCACTTTGTTCATATTTATTCTTCTATAACTTCATTATTTGTACCCTTTCAGCTTTCAAGCATTTACATTCTATTAACAGATGCCTAATATTTTCTATGACTATCTTACACAATTTTCAGACTAAATCATCCATATTTTTCATTTACACGTATATTCTCTCATTGCTAAAGATCCCATTTGAGCCTTAAACACTACTCTCCATACTAGTTCACCATCTCTCCAACTCCCTATTCTTTATTAATGCATCTATTCTTTTATCCCATTCCTTACCACTATAACACTCAACAATCCTCCTAACACAATCATCCCACCTTTTGTACAAGTATACTGATATAAATTCTTTATCCAAATCTTTTGCATACCGCATTACTTTTCTCACCCATCTTGTTGCCTGCCCTTTATTTGTAATCCAATTAAATACTATTTTGGCTATTCTTTTATTATTCATAAACTGCAACCTACCAAACATTTTTATTTTACTTTTTGCATCTCTCATATAAAAACTTGACCATCCCATTTCTCCTCGAATTGCCTCCCTTGCTGTCCACACATCTGCATCCAAATCCAATGCATGTCTTCCTACTTCCCTTTGTATTTTTTTAAGTAATCTAATACCCTTTTACTAACACATAACATATCATTACCATATGTTAACCCTGCTACTACAACTCCCATACAATTTTAGCTATATTATATGAAACACTGTTAATTTCTTTATCAATCCCTTTCTTTTCTTTGCTTCATTTATCAATGTTCTCTCCCATTCATCCAAGCAATTTTTCTGATTACTTAAGATGATTCCCAAATAACTATAGGTATTCACCACATTTAACTTTATATCCCCCAATAAAAATTCATTTTCTCTTTCCCCAGTATTAAACATAATCATATTTGATTTTTCTTCACTAAATTTAATCTCTATCTCTTTACCAACCATTTCACATGTCCTCAGCATAACTTTCATATCTTCTTTCTGCATACAAAAAGATATCCACAAAAAAGATATCACAAAGTATATACCCCCTTGCCATCTATTAATGGTATTTCTATCCCTATTCCTAATCCTTCTATTGCTCTCTCCATTTCACTCAAATACAACAAAAACAAAATAGGTGACATAGGGCATCCTTGCCTTAGTCTCATCCCATTTTTAACTTTAACTGATTCTATATTCCCTAATTGATATGTATAGTAATTATTTTCATATAATTTCTTAATAATATCCACTAAAGCTTCATCCATTCCCAAATTTGCTAAACTTACCCATAATCTATTTCTATTTATCATATGTCTTCTCTATACCTATAAAACTCATATATAACTGTCTACCTAAATGCCTACTCATATCCATAAGTTTTGTAACTACAAATAAACTATTTCCTACATGCCTATCTAATCTAAAACCTCCAAGCATTTCCCCCACTACATTATTTCCTTCCATCCATTTTTGCATCTCTTCCAGCCACGATATTTGAGAAAACTTTATATAAAACTGATGTTACTGCTATTGGTCTATAATTGTTTAACTTTCTATGATCCTTACCCTTTCCTTTAAATAACTCTTTAACTACCAGAAAAACTCTCTTCTGTGCCATCTTATTAAAACAGGATAATAGCTTTACTTTTGTCCTATACCCTACATTCATTACCATCTCTGCTGCCCATCCATCTAAACCTCTTTCCACTTTTCAATTTCTTTCCTGCCTCATTCAGTTCATTGTTTGTAAACCTAATATTCCTATTACTATATACTTTCATGTTTTCTATCATTCTGTCCTTCACATCTAACATCTTTTCTATATCCATTACTTATCTATTTAAGCTTTTCTCTCTAAGTCTTCTCTAGAGCTATGCTCTATTCCCTTCATCATCTGGTAATACTACCTCCCCCACATTTCTCCTTTTAATGTAATTCCAAATTTTTTTACTCCCATCTCTTCCACTTTTATTAATATCCTCCAACAATTTACTATTCAATTACATTCTCTCTATATAATTATCTATTTTAGCCAACTTCTTTTTAAGTACTTTTCCCATTTAGCATTAATATCTTTTTCACTTTCCTTATTCTTAATAGCACACTTATATTCTCTGCATGCTTCTTTCCTCTCTTTTACACTTTTACTAATTCTCATTTTTTTATTACTTTTATTCTGAATATTCTCATCTAAAACCCTATTTGCTACTTTTTCTATTTCATCACACCAGTCCTTATACTCATCCCCAATCAACTCTTTCATGATTTCTTCAACTTGTATTTTATACTCTTTCAACTTATTCTTATCATTCACTCTCCATCCACATCTTTCACTATTATTTTTACTTTACTAATCATTTCTATTACAATGAAGTTATGATCACTCTAATACATATTTTCTCTTTATTATCAAACACCTTACTTTTCCATACTTTATTCATTCTTTCTTTCTCTACCAATACATAATTTATTGTGTGAAATATATTATTTCTAGATAAGATGTATTGTCCCTCATAAATATTTGATAAATTTCCAATGCTCAAATTCACTCTCTGACAAAATTTCTTCAAAATCTGTCAATTTTTATTATCTACATCATCATTTTCTTCAGTATATCCATTTATATCCCCTATAACCATTATTCTCTTCCTCTTTTCTTTAAAACTTTGTTTATCTTTAACTAGGCATTCATATATGCTATTGTTCCATTCCACTATAATTTGACTATCTCCAGTGGTTATATAAACTATAGCCACCACCCATTCTTGTCTACCCAACTTTATTTCACACCACAAATGTTCTTGATATTTAACAATATTTAAATATTTTTTGATATAATACCTATATCACCACTCCTTTTTTTTCTATTTATACCCTGCCATATCAAATGTTCCAGAATAGGTTCTTCTTCTCTTAGGTGTGTTTCCACAACTGCTAATATCTCAAGCTCTTCATTTTCAATTGCTTTATTTAATTCCATCCACTTTTCTGGTCTCCTACCACATTGCATATTCAAATACCCAATTTTAACAATTTCTTCTTTCCTAACTACTCTTTTATAAATTATTTTAATTCTTTCTTCTCCATTACATTTATTAATAACTTTCTTACCATTAATTTTACAGACCCTTTCCTTCTGCATATCTACACTTATATCTAAATCAACTACCTTTTGCTTATTTCACACATTCTCTTATTCTTCTTTTTGATAATACTGCAATTTAAAACCCACTCCTCTTTATAAGTTTTCCAAAATATATTCTTTATAAGTCAGACTCTGTAAAACTTCACTTCCTTGTTTTCCTAAATGCAACTCATCTTTACTATATAACTCCCTCTTTCCAATAAAACAATCCCACACATCCACAAACATTATTTCTCTCACACAATTTTTTCAATCTCTCATTTATAGAACATGCCCTATCTAACAAATGCCTCTTGTCATATCTTGGTAATAATCCAACTATCCCTACTCTTTCTTTAATCTTACTCAAATTCCTAATCAATTCTACATACTCATCCATTACTCTCTCTCTGATGGTTCAGGCAAATTATTAGTCCCTACCATAACATACACATCTCTACTTTACCTTATCTGCACAACCCTTATTCTATCTCCAGGCAAACATATTCTTATATATACCTGCTTTTATTTTCCCTTGCAATTATATTCCCACATTCTCTAATTAGTGAATCCCCTATCAATACTGTCTCATAGTCTAGTTTCTCTACTCCATCTGTAACATTTTCTACCACCTTCTGACCCTCCTTATCTACTTCTTATCATTCCTACTCAATAATTCCTTTATCTCCTCATACTTTGTCTTTAATGATTTTAATTTTGCTTCTACATCCTTTACTTCTTCCTCTATATTACTTATTCTTTGGCCAATCATCTCCATTGTGCTACTACTTTCTCTACCCATATGTCCTCTGACCCTCCACTAAAACCATATTGTCCTATCTTCCTTAACATTTTGCTCACATTCCCCTGTCTTTCTCTTTAGAATATCTACACTTAGAAACCACTTTTTCACCTCTTTACCACATTTACATACTAACTACATAACCATAAGCCTGTTACATCCTTCCTAGTCTTATTCAAACATTTCAAATGATAAATCTCATCACATACAGTACACTCTACCAGAGCATGCCTAGTTTCTTTTTGCTGATTATACACACTTTGTGGAATACAAATGCAAGCCATATTCCTTATTTCCCAAATCACCTATTCTATATTTGACTTTATTAAAACCGATAACCATTTATTTTCCGACCTTAGGCCTTCAAAACGTTATCTTTTTTCTCAAAATAAATGACTATTCTTAAATTTTAAAAAAAAACCTTTTAATAACAAACTTACTAAAAACTAATCAACAAAATAACTTTTTTAAAAAAGTCTATATATATAAATAACAAAAAATATATAAATAACAAAATAACTTTTTTAAAAAAACTTCTATATATAAATAACAAACAAAAAACTTTAAAACAAATAAAAACACAAATTTTCAATCTTTCAAATAACTCACTCTCTTGACTACTATTTACACTTTCATACACAATAATCACTCTTTATATTAATGCTCTCAGATAAAACAAAAATCAAAATATTATTTTATCATAGATAAAAATACTTATGAGTCAGGAATCTCTCAGCAACTATGCCCAAAGAAACCTGTTGGCCACTTTGAACCCCTTTCCATTCCCCGCCCCAAGTTTTCCCATATTCTTTTCTACCCTGCTTTATCCCATTTCCACAACATAATCTTTGTCAACTCCATGACCCTTTAGATTTAAAACCCCCTTATCTTTTCCCAAATCCAGCATAAAAACCAATAAGCCACTTTCTATATAATCACTTTGTTAATATTTATTCTTCCACTTTGTATCCTTTCTGCTTTCAGGCATTTACATTCAATTAACATATGCCTAATATTTTCTATACCTTCCTTGCACAGCTTGCAGACTAAATCACCCATATTTTTCTATTTACGTGTATATTCCCTTGTTCCATCAGGTGAGGATTTTTAAAAACGCTCATTCTTGCACTTCTGCATAAAATCTTTACTTTATATTAAAACTCAATACATTGGACATGATTTCCTTTAAATTTAATTTTATAAACAAATAATATTCTAAAAAAATTATGTTTGAACAGTCGTTTATGCAATAAGGGAATAGCGCCCTCTTATTACTTTCGTTATTGTTATTGGAAGAGTTATCACAAAAGTGTTCCGCCTAATTTTAAATCAATTGGTATTTTTGTTTTCAGAGCAAAGATAATACTTCCCATTTTAAAACTTTGCAAACAAAGATTCAAGTGACAAATACGTCAATATCACTCTCTCAAAACAATATTCAATAATTGATGCAATAAAATAAAAACAACTGTTTCTTATTGCACTCCATGATGTTATATAAAAGATTATACTTCAATTAGAGGAGCAAGTGTTAAATCAAAAAAGATATACAAAGCATTATAGAATTTAATATATATTACAATTGCCCATATGACATAAAATTACAAAATTAATATTCTTCAAAAAATTATTATTCATAAGATAATTTTACATCTGTATAGTTGAAACTTGTCAGTAGTGATATAATTATTCACTTATTTAGAATGTAATTATTTTATCATACATTCATCTTTAAAATAGTAGTCAAGAAGTAATTCATAACCAATTTTGTGAGTTTTGTGCCTTAATTAAGGGAGAAATAGATTGTCATTCAAAATACCAAACAGCTTAGAACTTTAGTTCTTTTTTTTTCATACTTGCTTTTATTATATATATTGTATATATAATTTCAGTTGGGGAACATGGCCATACACAAAACTAAAAAGACTTAAAATTAAAGGACCCAGCCCTTGGCCATTTCTTGGAAACTATATAACAATATTTACAAAGGTAATATTTAAATTATTATTGCAAGTTAATTAACATATTTATCGTTCTTGTAAAAAAATAAAAAGTATATTTCCTAATTTTCAGATATACAATATTTTTTATAATCATTTACACCTTGATAACTAGAAATAATTGTTTTGTTGTTATTTTATATAAATATACTAATAACTTCTTTTAATTTTTTCATATACCACTTTTACAAACTTTTGCAAATTTGTATTGTTATTATTATCATCATCAATGTTATACTTAGAGGGAGAAAAGAAGGTGGTCCATCCGATTCCATGTTTAAGGAAATATGTTCAAGTTTTATATCACTTAGATGGAAGATAGTACATAGTAGTACTTTATATAAGCAATTTCCATGTACATGGTTTCAGTTAATCATGACTGAAAAAATAAAAAAATGAAAAACCTAAAAATTAATAATAATAAAAATAGTTTAATTTTTTTATTCACAATGCTTATAAAGTGTATCAATACAAATCACATTCAGATGTATTATGTGTTTTCAGCATGTATGTACATATATACATACATAATTATAAGAATGCCAATTTTTTTTTTTACACTGTTTATACAGTATGTTATCCTCTCTTACCAAATTTTAACTTTGCGAATATAAAATGAAAGACTTTAAACTAACATTATATACCCTATATATTATGAAAGTCTTTAAACTAACATATACCCTATATATTACATATATAGACATAGGTATATTATAAGCCTGTGTTTCAGTTATTCTGGATCTTATAAAAATGGCAAGTCTGATATGTGATATTAATTAAGATGAACTTCCAGTCAGGCTGATGTTTAATTTCATTAAATATGACCAATATTTGCTGCTTATTTTAATTCCCTTATGAGCAAATAATCAAATAATATAATATGCAAAGTAATACATTTTGTGTATGCAAATCAAAATTTGATAACTGAAAATATATTGATATAAACTGTATTGGGAAAAAATTATCATTCATATAATTACATATTATGCTGTTTATTAATATATATATGTTTGTGTGTTAAAATTCCTACCTTTCATGATATTCACCATCAACAACATTGCTTGGAAGAACATGGTATAAATGTACAGTGAAAGAAGTACTGTATCAATTTTTAAATATATGAATATAGGATTGGCAATATACTGTAAAAGTATTTAATAAATAGAGAACTTCCTTTTCTGTGGTTATTCATTCATTTTAGTCTATCAAAATTTTATAAATACATTATTTTTCAGGTTTTAAATTAAGTCACAAAATTTACTTCATGTACTAATTCATTTAAGTACACCACTGTTAATTATCTAGTTTTTATATCTTTAATATTGCATACCTATTAGTATTTATAGATCTGAGATATAGTCATATAATAAAAAAGCAATTCAGAGTCTTCAGGCCACCTACCAAAGTATGGAAGAGTGTATAATGAGGAGTAATAAGAAGGGAATAAAAGCAATCTATCTGGGGTGAGAGATAGGTTTGGATAATTTTGTATTATATAGCTTCCAAAGTATCTATCATGTTTATGTATTTATGTAAAATATTTTCAGAGTTTTATAAGCTTTTGGTTTTATTTTAAATTTTTTTGATAAAATAGCAGAAGAAATTTCTTGCAACAGGTTGATTTTTTTCAATGTTAACACCGTATTAAAAAAATAAAATGACTCCTTAAAAATGGGAGAAAAGTCTAAATTATCAACAATATTATAAAAGAAGTAAAAAGCTGAAATAATGATGGTCTGACTTATAAATAGAAGAAATGACAAAATATATTTGGACAGTTAAAGTTTTAAACTGAATCCTAAAAATTGTAAAAGATTTAGAAAGATATCATAAGGAAGGTGACTGAATGGGATGAGAGAGTTTTTTTGTAGTGATATGATGAAGAGGTATTAAAGAAAGTGGACTAAACCTGAAAAGGCACCATCTTGTATTAGTCTGACATTATGTAAAGATGGTAGTAATGATAACAAATCATGGTATCACATATCTTGAATGCTATATTGATTCATTATTATTTTTTTTGCATGTGTTGTTACAAAGATTACATCTCAGATCCTGCTTTCCTATTTTCTTAAAACTTTATATATTTTTATTAGATTATTTCCAAGGTTTTTTCTTAACATCTAAAAAATTTAAGGTTGCTAGAAAGAATTTATGCTTGTCTTCTTTAATAAATATTATTTTAGTTTTAATTAAATGTAGAAATAATCAATTTAAAACAAAATTAAAATAGACTAATCAATTTTGTTTTAAATTGATTATTTTTAATTTTATATATAGAAGGCAACATTATGGACAAATTTTACCACTGAAATTTGATCATTTAAAATAATTAGACTTAGATATACATATTGTCATTAACAAGGAATGTAGAAAGTTACATATTGTTGGTAAATTGCAGTGTTTACTGATTTTTGATAATTTTATTTCTAAATGTAATAACACTATTGAGATGAACTATATTTTGCTATTAGACATTTGTCCCTAATAGTTTACCAAAATGATTGGAATAAAATTAGAAATTGGTAAAACTTTTGAAAATCTTCTATTAAATCTCATTCAAGATTAATTTTCTGTACATAAATATATACATTGGGTAGTTGTTGTAAAAATCTTATAGCAAAAAATACCTGTACTTGTGAGTTTTCAAGTAAACCAAAATGGCCGCCCATATTTTTGATAAATCTACATTTTCCGGGGCTCCCGAAAAATGTTTACACAAAAATGCCTGGTAGGAAACGTATTTTATATTTACATTTTATTTTTTATTACTGTTATTTTTAAAAATAAATTATTGTGGCAAAATTAATCACAATATTTACAATATATATATTTAATAATTTATTAACAGAAAAAATATATACACTTTATTCATGTTGGCGCTTGTAATCATATCATGACATTATCACGCACTTTTCGGGAAAGCAGGATCCTGTATCTTTGAAAATAGTCCACTACACTATGTTCAGTGACAGGAAGGTTCCACATTTTTATCATTATAGCAATTTACAAAAAAAAAAAAAACTGCTGGCAAATAGAAACATGCTGAATTGAATCAAAGTACGACAATATTAAGAGTGTCTAATCGCTTCCCACATTATAATATAAGTTAAAAAAAATGAAATGAAGCTTTTTAATGAAATTTATCAAAATTTATTACTCTTTTAAAATTTAACAATCAATTTATTAATTTCGTTTTAATATGAACTTAATTTTAAACTTTGCATGTGTGATTAATATTCCATAATTCAATACTAGCGCTATAAACTAACATATGTTCGATAGATTATAGGATCTCGAAATTGTACATTTATCAAAAATACGGGCTGTCATCTCACAAGTACCAAATTAGCAACATAAAAATATTAATACAATAATAAATTTGATAAGATTGATCACTCTGAACTGTGAGTAAAAACTAAATAATATTCTATCTTTTTTTGATTAAGAAATAAAATTTTGAAATCAGAAATTGTCAGATTTTCTAAAAAATAAAATATTTTGCTATATGATCTTTTATATATATATTCAGTGTTAAAAAAAGGTATCTCTAATTTTTTTAATACATTACATCTATGTCACTGGTAATAAAATTTCTCCTTTGCATTGTGCATCTTTTTCATAACAAATAATCTTGCATCATTTACTAAATAAAAATAAATTAATGATTCATTACTCAGAGTTCGTAAGAAATTTAGGCGCTGGAATCACAAAGCTAGAAGCTGTGATCTATGGATCTTGAATTCTGCAATCTACTAATTAGATCAATGTCGTAAATTTTATACTTTTTAATATAGTCATCCCATAACTTATGGAAGAGGTGCATTTGATGACTTTTCAACTAAAATTAAATTTGTATAGAAGTTGAATTTCCATTCAAATACATATTCACCATTATGCATAGCAACTTTGGATGTAAAAATATATTTAAAATAGAGCTCAAAAATAAGCTCTTAACAAGCTTTGCAGAATATTATGTTTGAATATCCTAGCACCTCACTGAGGAACGCAATAGCAGAAACCGGTCTGGGGTTAGGATATTCTGCAAAGCTTGTTAAAAGCTTATTTGCAAGCTCTATGTATAACATTTGTAATACAAGCTTGTTAAATTAGGTCATGTGACATATGACTTGATTTCTTTGTAATTTAAAAAAATATATATCATAAGAAATATTTATAGAGTATAAGACAAAGAATAGTGAAGACTCCCTCTATACATTAATTATTTTTTAAATCTTTTGAACATCAATTATGTCAGGAAGTGATTACTTAAGTCTGAATTTATATGTACATATCCCCATAAGCAGGATAATGTCTGTATATTAATTTTCTCTTTTATTTTTATTTTATAAGCCACACTTCTATCATTAATCAAGATTTTTTTTGAAAATTAATTCTGATTTTATCTCTTTTTTTTGCTTAAAAATTTACTGTCCATTGCCTAGATCAAAAATGAAAAATATATTTTAAATTTAATGCGTAATTTAGAATAAAAAAATATCACATTGAAATGTATAAAAATGGACATCTGGTTGTGGAAAAAAGAAGCTATAGATTGGAGAAACTGGATTAAATCTGGAAAGCTCTTTATTTTGCAAAAAATTGATAATGAGTGAAGTGATGATAATGATATATACATGCTGGCAAATTATATGTGGAGATGGTAATCTGGACCAACTGATGATTGCTGGTTTAGCATGAAATACATATATTGGTGATTATTTATCTTTTCAACATGTGTGATCAGTTGAGTCAGCAATATAAGATGGTTTGGAGAGTGGAGGGTCATGTGAAAGTCTGAGTTTGAATCCCATATATATTACATTATATGTGCAGGTGTGTGTAAGCCTGTACAGTAAATTACATATTGAAACATAGTGCATTAAAGGTCTGCCCATCCCTCGCATATGGATTATTCTCCAGTACATGAGAGGTCAGAATGACTAATGTCAACATGGGTAGAATGACAACCTTGCACTAATGTGGACTTTGAATATTCCATCATTAGATTTTCAATGAAATGGATGGCTGAAGAGTTTTGGGTTGGAGTAGTTTGAAGCCTGTCCAGTAAAGTATGAAGATTGGTTACCGTAATATAAAGCTGAGCATTGATTGTATATATGTGTGGAGATAGTAATCTGGACAAACTGATGATTGCTGGCTTAGCATGAAATATGTATATTGGTGATTATTTATCTTTTCAACATGTGTGTGATCAGGTAAATCAGCAATATGAGATGGCATGGAGAGTTGAGAATCATATGAAAGTCTGAGTTTGAATCCCATATATATATTACATTATATGTGCAGGTATGTGTAAGCCTGTACAGTGTATTAAATTAAATAAAATACTGTAATTTTAGAACAAAAGTGATTAATTTATTTTTTAATCACAGATTCATTATTTGAGATCCCAGTTGGCTTTGACATATATCAATCTGGTTATAGGTCACAATATGCTTTTATATTATGTCAAATAAGTAAGATGTATCAAATGTAACCTTGTTTATTTTTTATCTATTTATATTTATTAACTTTATCACATTTTTGTTAAGTTTAAAATTTAATAGTTTTACCATTATATTGTCAACCATGAATGAATAAGTGTGTACTTAATACATATATGATGATAATAATATGTATGTGGTAATGATATATTTATGATGATGAAATAAGAGATGATTTATTCTATAATGTCTATAAATGGCTATAAGTTAAGAGCAGTATAATTCACTGCTAAAGAACACAGTCATCAGTTGAATTCAAATATATGATATAGAGTGACGTAAATTGAGGATTTAAGAGGAAATAAAGTTAGTATATGCAGAAATATCAGTCCATTGATCTTGATTCAATAGTGGCATTCTTATAATGTCATCAATTATAAATTAAAACTAGTTTCTGTTCTACATCCTAGCCTGAATTTTGTGTGGTATCAAAGTCTGAAATTCCTGCCAGTTACAATATGTACAATTTTTTTTATTCTAATAGAGAATAAAGTTAAATATACAAATAAGATGCAAACATAAAAAATATAGATAGAAAATATTATTTCAAGTATCAGATGTATTAAATTTTGTATTAAACATTTTTGTTTTAGTATATTTCTACGTGAGAATATTCTATGGAAGTATTTATGATTACGGGATTTTTTCAATAGGGAATTTTAATGTAGGATTTTTAAAAATGAGCTTTTTTAAAATAATAAAGAGTAAAATAATTTATTATTTTTAAAATAAAAGCAGAATCTTTAGAAACTGGAGATAAGATGAGTAAAAGGAATGATGTTCTACATGGTTTAGACTTGTGATAGACTCTCGAGCTCAAGATACATGGATCAGGGTTCGAACCTGTCTTTTCCAGTACTAGCTTTTTATGAATTCCTGAGCAATAAACTATTCAATAATTACTATAGTATAAAGATAAAATAGAAAATATGAAACATGTAATTATTGAAATAATCGAAAAAAATAGAACGAGAAGGCTGATTTTTGGGTTTGAATGGAAGTATTGAGACAACATAGATATTGGGAGATGAATAATTTATTAAAATATGCAATGAATTTACATGTGAAAATGATCCAAGAGAGTGAAAAAATAATAAAAATTATAAAAGTTATGTTAGAAAATGTGGTCGGAAGCAAATAATATAACATATGGAAATTAAATATCATATAGAATAATAAAACATAACATTTAATGACTTTCATTTCTGGTTTAATTTTTACAAAAAAAAAAACGATTCTAAAAGGAGAAGTCATTTTTATATGACATGCATATTTTCTGACAACCTTTCATATATGTGTGTGTGTGTGTGCATATGCATTTTACATACTAATAATAGTAATTTAAATCTTCCATTTTGTTTTAAATATGAAAATTATTTGCAGAAGATAACCTAGATATGGTATATAATATATATTAAAAATACAATGTTTATATTAATTAAAACATTTCTATAATTTTAATTATATTTAAAAAATATTGCTTTATGAATAGATAAAATGTTTATTCCTAACTTGTTATTAATGTCGATAGATTTGTAAACCTATTTATTCTTTGCAAAGTCAAATGATCTAAATATAAAGTTTTAAAAAATTAAACAAATCCACCTTTCTTATTGCTTATTTTATTAAAATTAATTAACCTCATAGTTTTGATTGACCTGCCATTTTCTTCAGATATATAAATGCATTAATGCATGTATATTCATGCATTTATATATATCTTATAGTTCTGAAGATGATTGCTGGTTAATTGAAACTGTAAGGTTGTTTAATTTTAATAAAATAAGCATTTTAACAGTATAAGAAAGGTAGATTGGTTAAGCGTTGGTGGCCTAGCGGTTAGCATAGCTGTCTTCCAAGCAGCTGGTCCAGAGTTCGCATCCCGGTCAACGCATTTGACATATATATATATAAAAGAAAGGTAGATTTGTGTACATTTTTTATAATTTTATCAATGCATAAATAGTACTTCATAAAGTTTTAGTAGTTGCTATATCTATTTTTTTCCATGATAATTATTTCTTGCTGATTATTTTTTTAAATTTAATTTTATTTATGAATTTGATAAACACAAGTTTTCACGTAAAATATTATATAACAATGTTAAATCTTTTAATTGTCTGTTTTATAAGTGAAAGATAATACTTATTCTGATTAGCAATTATATATTTAATAAAATTGCTGTATATTTTTTGAAGCATATCCATCAGTCACATTGTTTTGATTCCATATATCAGAGCTAGTATTAGACCTTATACAACAATTTTTTTGATCTATAAAGAAATTTTTATGATTTCTCAAAATTTTTTCTATAGTTTTTAACTTTTGTATTGTGTATTGTTTATTATTTTATATTACTTAAGTAGCAATTACTTAATAGTGAGGATGTAGCATAATTGTTTTGATATAAAATTTGCTTTAACATATATATTGTTTATAGAAATTTATAATAGGAAAAATTTAAAGTTGTAGTTATAAATTTATTTAACGCACATTGATTACGTAAGTAGATTACAATCTTAAAGTTTGATTCAACATAAGCTAATGTATTATGGGTGCAATATTAATATTTATTGAGACAATGATTTGTAATTTGGATTAACTACATATGTATATCATAGTCCTGGTAATAAGCATTATTTATTTATCTGTATATTTATGTTGCTTGTAAATTTATTAATATTACTGATTTATTTTTATTTTAGGGTTATGCTGCAGCTGATATAGAGTGGTCTAAAAAATTTGGAAAAATTTTTGGGTAAAAATAAATTACTTAAATTTTGATCTATTTAAACTTTAAATAAATTGATACATAACAGTAATGCTTTTTGAAAAAAAAATTATTACAGTATCAAATATAGGGGATTTGAACTCAGACTTTCTAGTACCCGTCAACTATCCACACTATCTCATACCACTGATACACATGTATACACATGACCACACACATGTATCTGAACTCAGACTTTCAAGTACCCATCAACTATCCACACTATCTCATATCACTGATACACATGACAACATACATGTATACACATGCCCACACACATGTAGAAAAGATATTTTCTACATGAGTGTGGTTATGTGTATCAGTAGTATAAGATAGTGTGGATAGTTGACAGATACTTGTATGTCTGGGTTCAAATCCCCTATATTTACAATTAGGCTCCAGGTATGTGAAGAGTGCCTGTATTTCAAATATTTACAGTATCAAATAAAAGTATTGTAACAACACAATGTTCATTAATTATTTCTATTTTTTAAAATTAAAATCTAAGTGACATTTATACTACAGTAATGAAATTTTAATAAAAACTAGCAGTAATTCATTTTTAAAGTGAAAATAAGGAAATACATGAAAACACTATCTTGTGGTCATTGTCTCTAGTTATAGTGGTTATGTAGCAGTTATTAAAACTGACCAATTAGATTTTAAAATGCCTGCATATTGGCATATACCTTAATGTGGATGTATTCCATCCAAAGCAGTTTTTAACAATTTACATTATTATTATATGGTGCGTTCAGATGATTTAAAAAAATGGAGGATTGAAGTTCAGGGTTTTCAAGTTATTTAGACACACATATTGGAACAAAAAGCTAACACAATGAAACAACTTTTCATTGACTTAATTCTTACAACTAGGAACTTTTTAAGAAAGTTACACTATGATTCAACTTTTAGTAACATATCACTTGAATCTCAAAATAACAGTGCCACTAGATTAACATAACACAAGTATATATATATATTGTACCTATATTGATATAGGCACATATAATTTTATCTAAAATTATATTATTAAAATAATCGTTCATAAAAGAAAACATAAAATTAAACGTTGAAGAGTTTATTGCAGTTTGTTTTAGAAAAAAGATAAGAATTAAACAGTTTTCTATCGTTAGTTTTTGAAATAAAAAAAGCTACAATTAATTAATCAAAAGGGGGGAGGGGGAGTCTTGGTTTGAGAAATGAAACTAAGGGTTATAAAAGGAAGTAAAGAGTTTTTATTAGTATTTGTAAAAATATAATTTAAAAAGTTAAAACGTACAAATCTCTTTTCATTCAATTTTAATTAAAGAAAAAATAATGTTAAAACTAAATAGTAAATTGTATTAAAAATATATGTGCGTATATATGTGTGATTTGTAAATAAATAAAATGTATGCGAAATAAAAGAAGATTATCATTAAAAACACGGCAATGGCTATTAATAAAATAAAACAACATGTTTTATTGCATGGCTATTACTAATTAAGCAATCTTCCAAAACACGTTTATCAAATGATTACCATTGGAATTTGACAACAGATCTTTGCCGGAGATATTAGAAAGACAACAAGGCGCAGGTATAAATGGACCTTTTTTTTAATCGGACAATTCATTCCACAAATTAATTGAGTGAGATCAGTTCACAAAGTAATTGAGTAGTGCAGTTCAGCAATTAATTGAGCAGTTAACAAACAAAATGCAGTGTTGAGAAGATCTTGGGAACGCACGTTTATCTCCAGCCCAGATGTCCGATGAAAACAGCAGATCTGCCCGTGAAATAATGTCAGCTTAACATCGTAGAAAATCTCCGTCAGTATCTATTTGTCTCCGATGGTAATAATCGTGAAAATCAGGAAACTCAGCAAGGAAACATCCCAGCCAGCTGGAAGCATTCATACTGAAACCATTCATACTGGAAGAAACAACAAACAAGAAGAAAACAAAGTGTTAAATCTACGTTCAAAATCCTAGGTAAAACATTTGCTTATTTTCGTTTATACTGTAATAGCCATTGCATTTAATTAATTCGTGCGAATCCTCCAAGAGTCTAATTATATGAACTCGATATCATACATAAATGAACTATTGATATGTGTGTGATTAAATTTCAACTGCTATGTAGTCCTTTATTATCATTATTATGTGTGTGCATGAGTTAATATGTGCGTGATCATTATATCAATGTTTATTAGTTAAATTAGAGTGTTCTGTTATTAAATCTATAGGAATATTTAAACTATTTAGAAATGTTAATTTAAAATATGCGTGTGTTTTATTAGAATGTTTAAATTTAGTAAATAAATGTTAGTTAATAAATTATCTTTAAAATTAAACTTTATTTGTCGGTCAATTCTTTTTATCAATTCTTTTACCAAATTCTTTTATCAATTCTTTTATAAATTCTTTTTTACAATTCTTTTATCAAGTCTTAACCACTAATTATGTATAATCTATTAGTGATTACAAATAGCTGAGCTAACCGCGGATTTAGGCGTTGAGTTAGTGGCCATTGCTCAAAGTGCGTTATTTATTCATCCTTGAATAGATAGCTGGTGCCCGTGTTTATACACAAACAAAAAAAAGTGCTTTGGACGTGGTGTTCAACTCAACAGCCGAGAAGAAGTTATGTCCTGGAAATGTAATGTTAGTTATATACTTTATAGCTATCGTTTGGGCATACATACTCTCCGAGTATGTTCTTCTCTGCCTAAGAGACCGGTGTTTCGAATGCTCATATTCGAACCCGGTTCAATATATATAAACACATTAAAACAGACCCTAACATAAAGTCAGTATTTTTAGAGCATGAGATCAACTTGGGGCACAATTTCAATTGGCTTAACATTAAAGTGGTTTGCAGTGATTGAAAGAGAAAATACAAAAAGCCACAATTTATCATAAAGGAACACTCACATGATAAATAAGAGATTCATGTGTTGCACTATCACACAAGTGGTATATGTAAATTTATAAACTTTCACATTAATTAATCCAAATGTTTATCATCTCATCTACCTGACTTTGTGCTAGGAATATGATTGACCTAGTTGGAAGCAGGGCTAAACTGTAAAATAGTTACATTTGTTTAATCTTTCCTATATAGTGAACCTTCCCTATTTATTAAATTGCAAACAAATAAGCAAAGAAATAAAACTTATTGAGTTATATTCTTAAGAGCATTTTTTTTCTTTATACTCTATCAACATTTATTATAAACTAAGACCACTTGTTTTGTTTTTGACTTTATAATGAAGACTTGGGGATTGGAAAAAATGCTGCTACACATTGGCAGTCATTTTTAATTCTTTTTTACTGACAGGATTTTAATTTGATATTAAAAAACTCTATAGCTTAATCAAAGTCAACCTGTTATATAGTTACTTAAATCTAATACCAAGTTAGTAATTATACATTTTAATTACTGTAACAATAGGCACCTTTTTTTTCCATGACTAGGAATGTTAATACCAATGCAACATCACTTTATTCTCAAAGCAAAAACATTTCTTGGTTCCATAGTATAGTATCATCTATTATCAGATGTTTTGCAGCAAAACATCACATGATCACCATTTTATATGCTTAGCCAGTCTGTTATTAAAAGTAGCAAACTCTCCATACAGTAGTTCCGTCAAGTGGAAACCTTAGGAAACAATGGTTGCAGGAAGGTTTGTGCATAAAATCTCTATCTAGTGCCTACTCATCCAATATCCCCAGACTAGTTTCTACAAGCTAGAAATTAGTCTAGGGATATTGGATGAGTAGGCACTAGATAGAAATTTTATGCACAAACCTTCCTGCATCCATTGATTACAAAGGCTTACACTTGTGGCACTACTGTATAGAGTGTTTGCAGTGTTTACTAGATGGTAGTGCAATTTAATACCTAGTCTGCCATATTTCCGATTTTTGCTTTTATCACTGTTATTATTATTGATAATTCAACCGTACAATTAGATGTTCTATGTTTTTGTTTACTGTGATATTTAGAAGCTAAAATAAGTAAATAATCATTTAGCTAGGTGCTTGAGATCACATCACATTCAAGCACAAAAAATGGTAGGTTGAAGACGTTGATAAATTCAACTGTTCAAATTGATGTTGGTTTTTATTTTTCTGAATTAAAAATGCAATTAGTAAACTTTAGCTCTTGTGTCTGCCACTACAGGACAAAAGTTTATAAAGCCAATATTCCTTACAAAAAAAGAGAAAATAATATAATATTTAAAAAATCTAATTATTATTTTGTTTAGGGTTAGGACAAAAATAAAATAGAAAATCGAATATTTTGGGATTCATAAGTTCAAACACCGGAAGAGACAGAACAAGGAATGGTCTATTTTGAGTTCCAGAAGTTGATCTTTATTTTTAGTATATTATACTTTGAAAGTAAAATTGTTAGGAAAATATTAAACTAGAATTGAGTTATTAAAGTTTGAGTTAGACTAATTTTGTTTATCAACTATCACTAAGTTTAAAATTCACTTTAATATAATATGAATTAATAACCTGTAGATTTATACTTTACGTTTGTCTTCTTGAAAGCGCTCAGCCATTTAATTTAGTTTTCTATTTGTTGTTACAGCTTTACGTTGGAAGTGTGATAGCACGATTTAATATTATAATATGAATTATGAAAGAAAGAGAACTGGTGATGATTATTTGATTTGAAAAAATAACGACAGCAAAAGCATTCATATAATCAACTGCATTTCTGATAAAAGAATATTAATATTAAATAAAGACTAGATTTCTTCTCTTCATAATTGATTACAACATTATATATAAAATCCCTAGATGTTTGTTCACAATGATGTCACGTGATATTCAAGTTAAACATTTCTTTATAAGAAGTCATATTTTTCAAGGAAAAAATAATTATTTGTTCTGCCATTAATAAATTGTAATTTTTTTTACAAAGCATGTTATGCAAACGAACTAATTGCTTCCTTACATTTAAAGACTTAATTTGATTACAAGCATTTTATTCAAAGCAAGTAATTCTGCAGAAAAAAAAAATAGTTAAAGCAACCAATTAAAAAAACTATTACAAAAACGATAGCCTTTTCATAAAATGGGTACATTTGCCACCATGTAATTCTGCAAAGCAAAAAAAAAAAAAAATTGTTACAGCAACTAATTAAACAAAACTATTACAAAAAATGGTGGCCTTTCCATAAACCAGGCACATTTCTGGAGTCTTAAAAAATAGGATGTTTTACAAAAAACTTATGGAATAAAACTTTTTGAAGGAAGAAACAGAAAAAAATATCAGTACATGTGCTTTTAACTATGGTGCAGAACTGAATAGATATAGTATTTAAATTGCAAACAAAATGTTATTACAGTACATGTGATACTTAGTGGGTGGGATAGATGCTATAGTACTGTATTTACATTTATTTTTGATTAGTGTATAACTGAAGTCATGTAGTTTGATATTGGTAGTTCATGCCCCTATAGTAATACTGTGCATGGTTGAAATTTGTTGAGCAACGAATTAAAAAAACCTGTTACAATCATGATGGGCTTTTCATAAGCTTGTAGTTATATGAAAATAAAGTAGAATATTCTAATATTTTGAGAATATGTGATAAAATTAAATCAACAACTGGAATGGTTTAGTATAATGGTAGAATGGCAGCTTTAGATCTCAAAGTCCATGGATTATGGCTCAGCTCAGCTTCATTATTTCTAATGATCTAACTTCTTATGAACTCCTGATCAATAAATCAATCACTCAATTATTTTTTATTTAATAAAGACAACTTCCAGAACTATGTTAAGGGTTTAACTTTTAAATGTCATTCAGAATATAGTCTGTGCTCACATACCCTATATATTACATATATAGACATGGGTATATAATAAGCCTGTGTTTCAGTTATTATTTTAGAGTATAATTAAATCTGTGATATTTTGGCTTATTTATTCAGGTGATTTGTTATTAAGCCAATAAACATCACAGGACCACCACTTCTTATGCTTGCTTATAACTGTTATTAAAACAGGCACAAGCCAGAAACTAGTCTGGGGATATTAAAAAAGTAGGCACTAGATGGGGACTTTATAAACAAGCCTTCTGGCATCCATTGATTACTCTAGCTTGCAGTGTGGCAATACATGTAGTGAGTTTTGCCTGTTTTAATAATAGTTATAAGCAAGCATAAGAAGTGGTGGTCATGTGATGTTTATTGGCTTAAAACCAATACTGCCTAATAGGATAGTGATGGCTATGGTTATTAAAGAACCAAAGACACCAAAATGTATGGGTACTGAACTGAGTTCAAAACTATATAACTATATAAGCTGATGAGCTTAAATTGAAAATATTAAGGTGTTTTCAGTTTAAGACTTATAGTTTTGTAGTTAAGTGGAGATAAAAGGTGGCTGCTGGAGGGTTGCTTTAGATCCTAAGATCTAGGTGCAGTGCTCTCAAATCCAAGACTCCTCACTGATGAAGGCCACAAGCCAGAAACTAGTCTGGGGATATTGGATGAGTAGGCACTAGATGGGAATTTTATATACAAGCCTTCTGGCATTCATTGATTACTCTAGCTTGCAGTATGGCAATATGTATAGTGAGTTTTGCGTGATTTGTTATTATAAATGCTTTCAATTGCAATTGTGTTTCTGAGTTGTTGTAAGAGAGCATGGCTGATATATAAGCTTAACATCACTGTATTTTCAAAAAAAAAAATTATCTTGCAAACTTTATCTTTACTTCCAAAAACAATTCGCAAAAGATTTAAAAAACGCAAATTGTTTACATTTAATTAAACTACTACCACTCAAATGATTTTGTCTTTGTACATCATCCAATGTTCTAACAATTATTGTTCTTTATATGTATAAACAAATGTATATTAATTTAAATTAACTGATTTCATTTTCAAAGCATAAAAATGTTTTGATATTATCATAATTGTAATTATTATTTACAAATTTCAAGCCATTACTTTTTAAATATGAATTATTAAAGTTCTCTACTTATAATATTTAATTTAATGATCATTCTTATTATACAATCATATATTTATTTACAAAAGGCATTATACTTTTTCATTTCCTTTTTTATGAATTCTTTATATGTTTATGATTATAACATGTTTTTAAAATAACTTTCAAAACATCAAAAATAGTTGTTCCATACTGTATAGATAAATCAACAATTATATCAATGATGAATAATATTTCTGAAATGTAATTTTCACTACACTCTTACTCAAGGTAGGGATTAGTTTCTATCTGATTTTAACATCTTGTGGAGGAAGATAATCATAAACATGACCAAAGACATATAAAAAAGATCTATGATTGCCAAGATGCACATTTCATGCTGAACCAGTACTCATTAGTTGGCCCAAATCATAATCTCTTAAACATATTTTTATCATGTGATGTTTATTGTCATATATATATATGCATGTGCATATTAGTAAACTTTTAAATAAATATTAGAA
>JAQFVV010013492.1:0-57500 GCA_028023455.1 Epiperipatus broadwayi | reverse complement strand
TTTATTGCATTACATTTTTGATAACACAAGTATTTATAATTCAAGTATAAAGTATTTACTTCTTACATTTTCATTTACCATTGTCAAACTTCCTCCACTCACAACTTTGATGCCATCCATTTCATAAAGATATATATGAGAGATAGTGGCCTGGGTCAACTGATGAGTGCTGGTTCAGCACAAAATGCATCTTGGGGGTCATTTGTCTTTTATTATATCTGTATTTAAGTGAATTTAAAAAGAATGGGGAAGTATGGAGGTGTTTATTATATCTATAAAGTATTTATTAAATATAACAGCGCACTATGATTTACAATCTTTTCAGGAAAATTATTATTATGATGATGTTTGTTTAAATATTTTTTATCTAATAATTTTATAATTAATATTTTGTTATGTATTTTTTATTATATAGTTGTTTGTCAATAATTGAAAGATCATCATCATCATCTACACATTTTACAAATAAATATAGTCAAAATTATCATTTATTTAATGAAGTAATGCTTTTTATTTAATTTACTTGCGCTATTTCTATTTTAATATTGGATTTGTTGAGATATGAGTATATACAATAAAATCTTTTTGCTATTTAGTCATATCAGAATAGGTCATTTTAAAATCACTGACCTATAAGATCTAAGAACTAACTTGCTAGCCTTGTTAAATACAACACACATGAAGTTCTATTAGAAGAGTTATTCATACATTATATACACATTTGGTGTGCAGATAAAAATTCCCTGAGATAATATTACCAAAGTTATGAGATCTTGCAGATTCTAGTATATTTAGAGTTACACATAGATATTCAAAATTAATAGTATTTGTTTACTATTAGTGGTGTGGACAGAATAAATACCTCTTAATAGATATTAAGATTAAATACAATTTTTGTGAAAAACATTCTCCCTCTTATGTATTTATTAAAATTTCATGTCCTGGCTCGCTCGTTTTTTTTTCCTTTGGGTTATTTCTCAATTGATAGAATATATATATATATAAGTGTGTATATATCATATATGCGCTGTGAATAAAAAAATTAAAATGTAGAAAAGTAAAATAATTTTTAAACTTTTTAAAAATTGTATTTGCTATTTGTTTTAAATCAGTCAATAACCGAAATTGCAATGGAAATCGTAGCTACAGAAGCATGCCATATGTGAATCTTTACTTTCATCTTTTAAATATATTTACTAAGGCTGTAACCTTAAGAATGTGCGCTTAAAATGCGATAGTAGGGAGCTCTACTATCGCATTTTTACGCGCACATTCTTGAGGTTACAGCCTTAGTAAATATTACTTACGTAATAAATAAATTTATAATTACAACTTTTAATTATAATATTTCTTTTTATTTTACACAAATTTATAACAAACTGGATTAACTAAAATTTTGTTAATTCTTCTAAAAATAAGCTGATGTCTACTTATTAACAAATCTAAATATCATAAGCTATTGGATACAGATTAGCAAATCTAAGGTGTCATGTCAGATGTAATATTTTTTTATCTATTTATTATATCCTTTATTTTATAACTTAATTTATATTAAGGTTCTTTTTTCTTTCTCTATTTATTTAGAGTGTGAATTTGTTTTTTAAGTAGCTTCAGCTTAACTATTAACAAAATATCAAATGAATTTATGAAGATTCAAAATAAGAAATTGAATCATTAATGGTTTTATGAAATCTTTCAATCCTTGCAATGTAGCCATAGACTTCATGGCCATTAACTATGCTTTATAATTTGTCCATTTCCACATGTAGATTAGTGGCTGTTAAATTCTATTTATGAAGCAAATAAACATAATGATTATGGATTGTCCTGAATCTATTAATGAAACTATAGTTGTGTCTATTAATATCAAATTCAGCTGACTTTATTGTTAGATTTGGAAAGATTAGAATTTCATAAAAATTCCATTTTTACACCATAATTCTTTGATTTTGGATTATTGGTTGAACATCTAAAAACAAATCTTGAATTGTGACATGTCGATCAATTTAATTTGTGTTCATGACCATTTTGAAATCTAAAGACCAGCCAAAACCACTGCTGACCCATCCAACTGATAAATGACCTAATTATTGAATAAAAGTACTTTAAATTCATATTTTAGAAATTATAGGCTAGTAAAAATAATATGCTTTATTCCATATGGGCATATAGTACAATTCATATTTTAGAAGTTATGATCTTTTAGTATTTGGAAAGTATAAGCTTGGTTTGATCAGACTTCTGCATCTTTTGGATGATACTTCATACTGGCCAAACAATCCTTCACTTCCCTGCATATTCTAGCACTTGGTTCCATCATATTTCATATATTCTATGAAAATAAATTAAAAGAAAAATCCCTAATAAAATAAAGCATATTATTTTTACTAGCTTATAATTTCTAAAATATGAATTTAAAGTACTTTTATTCAATATTTATGTCATTTATTGGTTGGATGTGTCAGCAGTGGTTTTTACATTTCAAAATGGCCATGAGTGCAAACTAAATCAGCACTGATAAGTCTTAGGTGATGAAACTGTATATGAATTACTGACAAATCTGATTTGTTTAACAGCTTTTTATACATTTTTATAAGGCAACTTCTCTTCTGATATCTTACAGAAAAATGTGTGAAAAAACAGAAAGCAAAGAGTTTGCATCTTCATATCATATTTTATATATGAACAGAAGGGTTTTAGAATGCTGTTAGTAGAATTCACTCCAGTTACAGAAAAATGTCCATTAAAATTTATAAAAGAAAGTAACCAAAAAATATTTTCTATATGCTATATTGACACTTTTACATACAAAAAAATCATAAGATTTTAGTAATCTATATTGAAGTCAGTTGATCAAAAGAATTTCAGAATACAACAAACATTTTTAGCATTTCTGGTCTGTGCAGCCTAATTAAGATTAAAGTCACTTAAATGATTAATTGTTGATATTGTATGTATGAGGAGAGAATTCTTAATTTGGAACATTTGGAGTATAAACTAAAAAAGTCTTGTTTCTTAGACAATGACATTTTATAAATTAGCAAAGTAAATCAAAATGAAAGATTTTAGATAAGAATATATTGTCTATTAATTACATTACAGTTAACATCTAAAAAATGCTAAATCTTTCATTGTTAAGAAGGATCATCATCATCAAACATTATCAATCAACTGCAGGTAGAAGGTCCCTCCAAATTCAATCCATCTTCTCCACATCACCCCTGCACACTTTCTTATTTCATCCATCCATCTCACATGTGATCTCTTTCTGTGTCTTTTACAATCTCTTGGGATCCAGTTTAAGATTTCAATTGTCCATCTATTATCATCTCTTCTAGAAATATGTCCAACCCAACTCCACTTCAGTCTTTTAATTTTTTCAATGAGGTTAGTAACACCTGTTTGTTCTCTTACCCATATATTGTGTTTTCAATCTCTTCTTGTTAGTCCTAACATGCATCTCTCCATACTTTTTTTAGTGGTCTGAAGTCTCTGTATTGCTCTTCTATTAAATGTCCAAGTCTCAGATTCATAAGTAAAAATTGGTAAAACATATTTATTAAAAAACTTTCTTTTCAAACACATAGGCATATTTCCTTTTAGTATCAAGTCATTTCTACCAAAAGCACTCCAACCAAGTTTAATTCTATGATTAATTTCATCCATTATATTTCCATCTGTATTAATAATCTAACCAAGATATTTGTAACTGTTAACTTCTTCTAACTCATAATAATCAATTTTAATTTTCATATTTTGAGGAAATCTATTAAACATTACTTTAGTCTTTTTAACATTTATCTTTAGTCCTACTTTCCTATTTTCATCTGATAACTCCTGCAACATTTCCTGCAGATCTAAAGCATTATTTGCAAAAACAACTACATCATCTGCAAAATCTAAATGACTTAAATAATCTCCATTTACTTTACTCCTTTAACTTTTCATTTTAATCCACAAAATACTTCTTGCAGCACTGCTTTAAAAAGTTTTGGAGATATGGAGTTACCCTGTCTTACACCCTTCTCAATGTTGACTTTCCCAGTATCATTATGTAATCTAATTGTTGCTGTTGCATTTTTATAAATATTCTTTAAAATATGTCAATATCCTGGATCTATACCTTGATGGTCCAATGCTTTAATCACTGGAGAAATGTTTATAGAATCAAATGCCTTTTCATAATCTACAAATTCAAAGCATAATGGCAACTCATATTCATTTGTCCTTTCTATAACTTCTCTCAATACCTGGATATGATCTACTGTACTAAAACCATTTTTAAATGCAGCTTGTTCTCTTGGTTGGTGGAAATCCAGTGTTCTCTGTAGACGAGTTGTAATTATCTTGGTAAAAATTTTGTATAAAACTGATAAAAGGCTGATAGGTCTGTAATTTCTAATATCTTCTTTATTACTTTTTTAAAATATTAATATTAATACTGCATTCTTCCAATCATCTGGTACATCTTTATCATTTATATCAACGGATGTAATACTGTGAAGGATTAATTTAGTTGTGTGGACACCTATTCAGTATTATAAATTTATGCTCCAATAATTTAAGAAGTGAAGAAAAAAAGTTGTATAAATGGGCTTATATATAAATTAAAATAACTTGCAAAGCTGATATACTTTTGATGTTATTGATTGGAATACTGAAGTTGGAAATGCAAAAGATATAAATTTTATTGGTCTACTTAGATTTAAAATATGAAATGAAATGAAAAAAATAGCAGTAAGTTTTTATGAATGCAATGACTATTTTTAAAATCACTATTATGTTTTTCAATCATACAAGCATACAGGTTATCTCTAAATGAAGTTCCTTAGAAATGATACAATTTTGGCATTTGATTATAAAAGACTTAATGCCAAAACATTCCAGAAACAGACTGGTGGATAGATGACAAACTATTATGGGAAAAATTGTGAATGAAGCTAAAAAACAATCTCACAAAATGTGTTTAATGCTTTTATAAATAATATTAGAAAATGGCTGGAAATTTTAGATTTAACTGATAGTAAAACAGATTTGTGGATGAAAATTAAAAAAATATAATCAAAAAGGAATCTGAAAAAAAATTTGATTAAGATGAACAACCAAAATATATAATAATAAATACCAGAAGATACAATGGTAATTACAAAAAAAAATATGCCAATATTAGGATTTGAATAATAAATTTTAAAAAGTAATCAGAAAAGATAAGAGCATTGTTATAGCAACACTTATAAAGATACAGAAAACTTATAAAAATAAGATCATCTTTCAATGAATTCATGAGATCAAAATGAAGTTTCAGCCAAGAGAGAGTTTGCTGAAAATGCTAATAAATAAAATACAATCAAATCAACAAAAATAAGAAGTGGAAGGAATATACAGAACTATACCATAGAGCAGGGGTGGACAAATTGTGACATGAGGGCCACATGCAGCCTGCTAAGAGTTTTTATGTGGCCCACCAAAACAATCAGAAAAATCCACTTTGAACTGAGATTTCCTTTCCATGCGTGACCGAAGAAGATTCATCTCGTATTTTCCATTAGGATGGCCACATCAATACACATGTGCAGTGTAGATATGATGTGCAGTGCTTTTCCAGTTGATCTGGTTAATTTCAATTTTGTCTTTGCATTAGCAAATATATACATTTCCAACTTTAGTGAAACTATGAACCCTCTGAAAAAATGTAAAATAAGTTTTTGTGTTTATTGAAGAATGGACAAACAAATATTTCTTTGGTAATACAGGGAATAATGCAGTGTGTTTATTGTGTCATGAAAAAAAGGTGTGACCCTTTGCTAACCTTCGCTTCCACAATGTGGCCCCCAACCCAAAACAATTGCCTACCCCTGCCATAGAAACATTAACTAGAATATTTTTTGTCTTTTCAGCTATACTAATATTTATATAGCTTCATGAACATTTCCTAAAAATAAAGCCACTGTATAAATACTGAGGATTTTACAGAAAACTGACAAAAATTTTTTTACAAAAGATATTGACCAAATAGTGCCATTAATATAGATAACAAATTTGCCTTCAGATTTAAAGAAATGGCTGTATACTTACTTATATATCAAAGAAATGAGTTTTGAATAATGTGTAAAGTATCATACATATAATATTCTTTGTGCAACTTGAAAATAAGTTTTATCTCAAGTAATTATGAGGACATTTATATATTCTATTATTTCTATATATATATATTTGGCTTCCGTTATTAAAATATATATAATTAAATTTACTGTTTTTCTAGTTGCTATTTATTTACTACTTGCTGTTTAGATCTGTTTAGTCTTAACTTATATTTAGGATTTTTTTTTACACATATATATGTAGAGATAGAATATAAGATCTAAGAACAAAGGAATTAAAAGTTATATATAAAATAATAACAACTAGAAAAGCAGTAAACTTTAATATAGCATTGGGTTTGTGATGATGGGATATTAAATGTGATGTGTTAAACTATTTTCATCATTTATCATTAAATGTTGAATATGTAGAACATTTTAAACTTTATTTAAACTTTGCAAATAGAAACAATTTATTAATAATAACACACAAATAGACATCACACCTGTAATTATACAATGTTTTGAGTAGTATTACTCTCCATCCTTCAGGTGACAATATTAGAATAGGAGTTGAATTTACACCTTTAGATTCTTGAATATCGAATTTTAAGGCAATGTTCTAACCAACTGAGACTTTGACAGAATAGCTCAGTTGGTCAGAGTGTTGCCTTAAAATTCGATATTAAAAAATCTATAGATGTAAGTTCAACTCCTATGCCAATATTGTCACTTGTCAGATCAGCGCCACCTGAGAAAGAGTGGAGAATAATAATACTCAAAACGTTATGTAATTACTAACCTGTGTTGTCCATTTGTGTGTTATTATTAATAAATTCTTTGTACTTGAAAAGTTTAACTAAAGTTTAAAATTTTCTATACATTCAACATTTAATAACAGATGATAGAAATAGTCCAATATATCATCATAATTAAATTTTAATGTTTTAATAACGAAAACAAAAACTGTATCCATAGAAATAAAGAATACACAATAATGTCATTGAAATAGAAATAAATTATTGTTTTGCAGCAAGTGAGAGATAAATTATGGATATACATATAGTATTACATTTAGTATATATTAATCGTATAACTAATTGTAATTTTTAATATATATTATTATAAAGAACTTTTATTTAATGACGGAATTACAACAACAGGGAATTTATACTCTTCGAAATGAGAAATGGAAAGAAATGAGAAAGACTTTGACACCAGCATTTACTTCCAGCAAATTGAGAGAGGCAAGTAGAAAAAAAACCCTTAATTAATGTAATTATCGTTATGTATTTATTTTTGTTTATAATAAATATTTGCAAATAATCACTTTACAACTTAAAAACTGAAACACACAGGCTTATTGTATACCGGTGTCTATATATGTAATATATAGGGTTTATGAGCACAGACTTTCACACGACCCACCACTCTCCACACCATCTCATAACACTGATACACTTGAACACATATATGTTGAAAAGATAAATAATCACCAATATATGTATTTCATGCTAAAACAGCAATCATCAGTTGGTCCAGATCACCATCTCCACACATATATGCTATAAGTGCTCAGATATATATTAAGATAGCCAAACCTCATACTTTTATGGACAGGCTTCAATCTACTCCACACTCCAACTCTTCAACCGTCCATCCAATTGAAAATCTGATGATGGAATGCTCAAAGGCCACCCTGAGGCCAAGATTCTTGTCACACCCATGTTGACCTAAGGTCAATCTAACCCCTCGTGTACAGGACATAATCCATTTAATACATATAAGGGATGGGCAGACATCTCTACTATGTAATAACCGAAACACACAGGCTTATTATATACCTGTGTCTATATATGTAATATATAGGGTATATGAGCACAGACTTTCACACGACCCACCACTCTCCACACCATCTCATAACACTGATACACTTGAACACATATATGTTGAAAAGATAAATAATCACCAATATACGTATTTCATGCTAAAACAGCAATCATCAGAAATGCTTATGATTATTTATCTCCAATATGCATTGACAAATAGAGATTACAGAAAAATATATAAAATAAAATCAGTTACAACTTCAGAAAATTTATTAATAATAAAGTATCAGCTATGACTTCAAAGAAGTATTATTAAAACAATGTCAGGCATAATTAAATAAGCTTAGTTTAATTCTGTATTTAAAAAATGTTTAAATCTTAAATTGACACACATTCTTTTCAATTTTTTGTTTAAAAATAATAATAAAAATCATGGTTTGGAAACAAAAATAGAAAAGTATCTCATGAGTTCTCCAAAGAATCAAATCTGTAACCATAAAAAAAGGTGTTCCTATAGTAAATTATCTACCTGTCATATGGAGTCACAGTTGCTAAGTATTTATTTTTATGTTTTTATTTAATGCACTTCTTGCTATAAATTTAGAAATAAACATTTTACTTCTTAAGGATTAGTTTTTCTTTAGTCATCGATGGGTACTATATGTTTCTATTTGATGGATAGATTGTATGCAAAAAGATTTGGCACATCTAAGTAGATAGATACTCTTAACCTCAGATCTTGCCTTGAACATTGTTCCTAATATACAGCTAATTAATCAACAGATTTGGAAATCGACTGACCTCAAAATGTTATCTGTGGGCAAGGAGATGGAAGACAACTGTCTCCTAAAGGGATAAACAGGCCTAGAGTGAATATTAAAGGCTCACTGTCTATATATTATTTTATTAAGACTTTAAGAACTATGTTATTTATAACTGTAAAGAGAAATTTTCGTATTTATTTTGTATTCATGTTTGTGAAAATATATATATACACTATCTATGGCAGATATATATATATATTGTAATGGTATGGGTGTCAAGTGTTGCTGGCCTAATAGTTAGCATAGTTGCCTTCCAAGCAGCTGGCCCGGGTTCGCTTCCTGGTCAACACATTTGACGCATGAAAGAGGGGGGTAATAAGATAGAATCTGAGGTTACAATGGCCCATTATTGGGTAGCCATATGTAACAGTACACCACATTAGGGCTGAATTATGAGGAGGTGGGAAACCATCATCATCGCCAAATAAACAAAATATAAAATTAAATATAAAAGGAATGAGCATGAGAGATCAGCACAGAACTAAGTTCACCAGCTTTACACAAAAATAATAATCATTCACATCGTGAATGATCAACAATAAAAATAAATCAACAGACAATCTTATGACTGGATTTGAAGTTTGTCCACTATAGATCAGGCTAATTGTTTATCCACTGCCAAATCCAGGGCAGGGATATAAACAATAATTATTTGGATGCACATATTTAGGTACTACACCAAAATACATCAATACGTCAAATCATCCTAACCCTCATCAATGCTGTTCAACTATAAATGAAATTTCTAAAGAAGTAATAAAATGAAATGTAATGCAAGACTTTAAAGAATATCCCTTTTGTGCCAACCAGGATCATCATCATCTGGATATCCATAACACTAAACATAAACCCCTATTTTATAAAACTTATGCACAAATCTAGCTCAGGAAGCAATAACTATAAACTATTACTGTGAGCAAAAGATAAATAAATAAAGCAACTTATTATAAATCTTATTATAAATCATTTTAAATAATTCCTAGATTTACCCTACTATAAGTAAATAGTTTTATTGATATCATTTTAAAAAATCATAGAACATACACTGACATTTATGAAATAGGAATTGGAAGGAATAAAGAAATTCAAAATAATTTTTTAAAAAAACTAATTATATAACAACTGATTAACAATAAACAAAAAAAAAATGACATGGCATTCATTTCATCAAAAAATATATTTTTATAAAAATTATAATCAGTTGATTTCTATTCATAAATTAACTTATAATTAATTAAGTTATTTCTTTAAAATATCTATAGATTTGGTAAGCAAAATTTTCAAAATCAAAGCTAACAATCTTTGATTTAACTTAATTAACCTTTTGTTAAGTTTTAAGGGGGGGGATGTTTGGCAAAAAAATTAAGTTTAAAAAAAATTAAATTTTCTAAAAAATCTTTCATAATTTTAAAGAGAAAATTGAATGGATTAAATATATATGTTTCACAATTTTAAAATATTAACTCAATGAACCTATTTAAAATTATCAGGTTTTATAAAAAACAATCTTTTTTTTACTATTAATAAAAAATACAGCATCTCCTTCCAAAAAATAACTTTCATCATGATTTTTTTTTCTGTGGAGTCCTTCCCAATTATAATTTCCAGTTTTTTCCAACTGAGTTTCTCCTTGAAGGCTTCTAGACATGTACATGGCTAATTTGGTTTTTTTTTTGGTTTGCAATAATTCCAGGTTAAAAAATAGAATTTTAGCCATTTCTTTCCACTAAAATTTCTAGGTGAAACTAACACAACATAGAGACTCAAGCTCTTGGTTGCAGACTCGGTTGTAGATTACTTTAGGGGTAACTTCTCTACATTTTTATTCCAGTGAAGGCAGGTTACATGGAGATGTCTAACTTTTAACTGAATTTAGCACATGGTTTTCATTATATAAACCATTTTTATGACTAAACTCATAGTATGCTAACAGCTTGTTCAAAAATTTTGTTATATTATGCAATGGCTTAGTTAAAACTTCTGCTTTTTTCTTTAACAGCTAGATTAAGACTTTAGTTCTCTCTCTTCAACAACTAACTAAGGAATAATTTCTTCTTACCAGACACTTAGCTTAGATCTTCTGATTTATTCACACATCCCTTATCTTTTCCTAGAACAGTCTTGTCTACAAGCCAATCACAATCTTTCTCTAACCTGATACTTTTTATAACAACCAATTAGATTTTTTTTTCAATGCAATTGTTCAGATATTTCCCTCTTTAATCATAGATATTGAAAAATAAGTCAAGAACTTAAATTAACATCATAAAAATTTTGACATTACTTTCTAATTAAAAACATTTTCTTGCAAAAAAAAAAAGATTTAATTGTTTTGCATTGAAAAGAGACAAAGAGAAAAGAAAAAACTCTGACTAATTAAAAATAAAATTTGTCGAAAGCATTAAAAATCTTTTTTTTTAAAAAAAATCTTAAAACATAAAACTTTTTCTCTCTTAAAAGGTTAAAATTAATATTTATTATATAATTTACAAAAAAGAGAAAAGTTATTTTTTCCTTAGTACATTTGCATAGTTTAAATTAAAACAATTATAACTCCTGAAGAAAGATAAAAAAAAAAACTTGTTTACATTTTCTTAGTTTTCTCACCCTTCTACAATCATTTATAACTCTTATTAAAATATTCCTAAATTAAAATCATTATTATTTAATAAATTTAATGTTTGAGAATTTTCATACTATCATATTGGGACTTAAAATACTTAAAATATTTAGTTATATGAAGATGCATTTAAATATTATTTTGCCAATTACTTAAATAATTCTGTGCCAAAACCGGAGGAACATGCACCATTTATCTAATTATTTTTAGTGCAGCTACATAACCAATTGGTTAGAAGAAACTCTGAAGAAAGTATTGGTTATTGTACTGAAACATTTTAGCTATTATATTTTTACTACAGGGAAGCTTCCAGAAATAATATTATGAATTCATAATTTTTCTTTGAGAATATTAGAATTACTGTATGCATAGATATTGCTTATAGTATTTATATTTTGTATTCAATGTTTACTATTGAAAAGTTGAATTCAGAGACTTGTATCTTTTATAATTGTTAGTTGAAGTAAATTAGTTATTATTATTAAATAATTAAAATTGCTTTTGGGTTATGGCAGCAAATTATTATTAAAATTTATTGCTTGCTGACATAACTTCCATGACTGTAATTCAACTTGATTTTATTTATAAATGTTGTAAAATTATTTATTTTGCTACAGATATAATAAACTAGATACAATAATATTAGCTAAATTGATATTGTTTCTGTAATAATCTATAATCTGGTTAAGGATTTGTCTATAGATAGCCATACTTTTCTGGAAATAAATTATCCATATGTTCTCTTATACAATTATGTATAAATTCACATAGAACAAATATATTTATTAAAGATATTTTTTTTAAATTCTGATCTAGTGTTTTCATATAGTATACTCTCACAAAAATATTTTTTATGTTATTGTGACTGGACCCAACAGACTGATCTCCGGCCAATTATAAAGATGGCTAAAGGGAATGGGGGGGTCACTCAATTGATTATTAATTTAGAAACAAAACAATAAAATAAGCTCATCAATCATAATGAAAGAACTTATTTATTGTTTTTATATGGAGACCTGCAACTTCCACTGTATATATTATATTGGAGAGGGGCAAGGGTAATGAAAGTGTTCAACCAAAATCAAAATTATTAAAATTAAAATTGTCAGCCCTCTCTTTGAATCGTTGTTGGGATTGATAATAATGATCAAACAAGTGTCTAATTTTTCTTTAAACGGGTTATATTTCATGGTTATCATAATTTTTTAACAACTAAATTTTTGACAAATCAATCTCATAAACTCTATCCATTGCTACCTTAATTTATAAACACTTGGCAATGATCAGAGTTTCAAGGCACCACCTTCTTTCACAGAAAACTACCAATGATACAATCTGATAATGATAAACTTCCACTTTATAATCCCAGTAACCTCACCATTAACATTTCAGCAGTAGCTCAGCAGAAAGATAACAGGAATAACAGGCTGTTAAATATTTTTATTATCTTACCAATAAAATTACGCAATAATAAACACAGTAGTCACATTAATAAAATTATCACTACAGAAGTTAACATTAATTATCTATGCTATGCATAAACAACAACAAAAAAATAATAAACTAGTATAAATATATACTTAAGAAAACGCAGACTTTCAATTAAAGATTAGTACCGATATTATAAGCTGAGATAGATTCTACTCTCTATTCTTTAATATATAGAGTATATGAGCACAGACTTTCACATGACCCACCACTCCCCACACTATCTCATAACACTGATACACTTGAACACATATATTTTGAAAAGTAAATAATCACCAAAATACGTATTTCATGCTAAACCAGCAATCATCAGTTGGTCCAGATTACCATCTCCACACATATATGCTATAAGCGCTCAGATATATATTAAGATAGCTAATCTTCATACTTTAATGGACAGGCTTCAATCCACTCCACACTCCAATTCATCAACCATCCATTTAATTGAAAATCTGATGATGGAAAGCTCAAAGGCAACCCTGAGACTGAGATTCTTGTCACACCCATGTTGACCTAAGATCAATCTGACCCCTCATGCATAGGACATAATCCATTTAATACATATACAAGGGATGGGTAGACATCACTACTATGTAATAACTGAAACACAAAGCTTATTATATACCTGTGTCTATAGATGTAATATATAGGGTATAAGATTAAAATTTGCATACTTTAGCCATAAAGACAAAAATAAATTTTAAATACAAAAGTATCACCCAATTAATGCATCTTCCCCAACACAAAGGGCTAAACAATATATATATGTAAATATTATGAATAAGCATGCAATTTGTTTAACTATCACATATTTAATGGTAAAACATATGTTTACTTATGTCTGTAAGGCCCAACAATGTATTTGATTTTTAAAGTTTTCATTTAATGTCAACATAAGCTTTTAGTTATGTAGTTTAATCTTTTTATAGAATATGCGTGGTACACATCTTTACAAACAAACTCTGAAAGCAGCAGCTAAAATAGAAGACTTGAGTTTTGGAAAAAATATTTGTTTTAATATACTGATCAAAATAGCATTCCTTGAAATTTTATAATCAATATAAATAACTACCATTAATCTGAAATTTCTGATTCCAGGCTGCTATGTTTAGTCACAATTGTATATATAAACACAAATGAGTATACATACATTTTATATTTTTATTAGTAATATATAGACAATTGTTATTTATATATAGTTATACTCCACCTGCTACAGCTGGAATGTACAGTCACAAGTTCAAGAGTGAATTGTTGAAGGACTGTACATGTTCTTATAGATTTTCTACCCACTTCCTGCTGTATTTGGAAGACTGCCTCATGAGTAGGTACAATGACTACCAGTAGTAATGACTGATTGCCTTGAGTTGGCTTTAGTCCTGGAAGCTTGTGATTTGCCTCACTGTGTAACCACTAGTTTAAATAGCTGTAGTCTGGAGAATGAGACTGCTGTTCAGGTTAGCAGAAGTTCCTTTGATTATATATGAAGAACCAAGCTACTTTTATTTAGGTTTAACAGTTGTTTTCTGACCCTATCTTTAAAAAGGCTGAATATTTATTGCCAGATTCTCAACCTGAATGGAAACATTCAGATTCAGTGAGTATTATTACATATTGCCCTGTTCTTACTATTAGCTACGCATTATCTCTTTATATATGCATTGATTAGCTGCAATGAATGCTCACTCTGATCACGATAACAAAGGAATCTGGACTAGTCCATTATTTGAAGGCAAGATGAGATATGACATTCCTCCCCCTGGCTAAAATTAGCCCTGGAGAATATAGTTATGCAGATGTGTTGGAAGACATCTTTTTCACTTTGTTGCTTCTTCTGGCTTGGTGATGTTCTCAGCGGGACCACTGTTGTCATTGTTAAGAGCTTTTAGAACTGAAGGTTCATTACAGCTGGCTGATGATGTATGATTTAATCTAATTTGGTTTCTGTGGCAATGATGTTTTTGTCCATCAGCTGTTTCAATTACCACTGTTTGAAGCTCTTTAAGTGTATGATTTAATCTAATTTGGTTTCTGTGGCAATGATGTTTTTGTCCATCAGCTGTTTCAATTACCACTGTTTGAAGCTCTTTAAGTTCAATCACCACTGCTGGAATCCATTTGATGGTTCCATTATACATTCAACATAGAACTTGGATGCCTATTTGCACTTTAATATTATCTTTTTCTTTTTTTTCATTAGTAGAACTAGGCCTGAGAATTGATAGATTGATTCCCTATGGAATAGTAGTAAAGCTGGTGTTTTTCCAGTGATTATGCTCAGGGTATAGTGCTGTACTAACAGCATTCTGGCAATACTGGAGTTCCAACTTCCTGTATCCATCTTTGTTAGTATTTTTTGTCTCTTGAACTAGTCTCTCAGCTTTACTACTGCTCTCAATGTTGATTGGTAAACAGAACATTAATTCAATGCTACTATTGGCACAAAATTTTTTTAAATGCTGTTGATGTAAATTTTGGTCATGTGTAGCAAATAACCTCCTAAGAGTTGCTGCAAACTGGAGTGATGGTACTTCCACTACTTCCAGCCACTTAAAGTAAAAGTCAACCACTATTAGTTATAAGCCAATAACCATCACATGACCACCATCTCTTATGCTTGTGTATAACTGTTGTTAAAACAGGCAAAACTCACTATATGTATGCCACACACAGCAAGCTAGAGTAATCAATGGATGCCAGAAGGCTTGTGTATAAAATCCCCATCTAGCGCCTACTCATCCAATATCTCCAGACTAGTTTCTGGCTTGTGGCTTGAATTGGAAACATTAAGGTGTTTTTAGTTTAAGTCTCATAATTTTGTAGTTGAATAGAGATAAAAGGTGGTTGCTGGAGGTTTGCATTAGATCCTAAGATCTAGATTCAGTTTTCTCAGATCCAAGGCTCCTCACTGATGAAGGCCACAAGCCAGAAACTAGTCTGGGGATATTGGATGAGTAGGCACAAGATGGGGATTTTATGCACAAGCCTTCTGGCATCCATTGATTGCTTGTTGTGTGTGGCATACATATAGTGAGTTTTGCCTGTTTTAACAACTATTAGTTATAGTTTGCCCCTCCAGGGGCTTGCATGGTGAACATGAATGCTAGTACAGGGGCATTCATATTTAGGCTACTAACTGTTTTATTCTTTGCTGGCATGTTTTGGTACATATTGCAGTAACCAGCAGTGGTGGATCTTATACTCAATGTGAGAATCTAAAGTAGTCCCCATGCATATAATCTTGCTAATATTTTCATTATGACAATTCCTAGATGCCCATTATGTAACAAGTTGGGCTTAGGATTGTCCAACTGGAAACATCATTACTTTTGATCACCAGATAATATTTTCAATTGAGAGTTCTAACCTTTGAATTCAGTAGGTCAGATGCAACTCATTCGGTTTATTGTTTGGTCAATCCTGTTGGATCCATTTTTGTAATCTTAGGAATCTAGGGTCATTATTAATGATCTATCCAGCCACTGTTTTACTGTTAAGTAGGGTTTTATCAAATACATTAGGGTAATCACTTTTTAATTTGCTTATAGTTGTGAGCTGGTTTACTTTTGTCACTGTGAATCCTAAGTGACTGAACCAGTCATAGCCTATTAAATTGCAATAGTCACATGATACTGCAATGATCAATAGATATACGATCTTATTAAACATCATAACTCTGACTATTGCCCATTTCAAGAATGTTATTTGATTGCCTTGGTAACCATTTATTGTTTAGCTGCCAGAATGCAGTTGAAATTCATTATTCTTATTAATGATTGATCAGATCTTATTTGACACTATTGACACTGCAGACCCTGTGTCTAGTTTTATATCATCAATAAGAATTCTGTTTTTGAAAACAGAGTCACTGTTTCCCACATTGTTTATGCATGCAATTTGTTTTTTGTTTTTTAATTACTTTTTCTGCTTTTTGGAATGGACTCATCCATTGTATCAATAGCTACTTGTTGTTTCCTTTTAAAACAAGCAATATTTGTGTAATCAACATGCTTGCTATATGTACACACTATACAGTTATGCAGACATTCTGTGTGTGTGTGTATTGGTTCATTACATCTGTAATAATCACTCATTGATTAATTTGAGCTGTCAGCTGGGTGCTTGACCAAACCAGTATTCTGCTCAATTCTTTGAATATTATAAATCATTTTTTCAATGGCTTTGCTTGACTAGCTAGTGATTGTGCTAACGTTTCTTGAGACAAAGTGGATTCAAAGGTTATGTCAGAATCCATTTAGTGGCATGACTCTAAGATTATAATAGTTTATTCTGCAGATAAAACGATCACGAAGAGCTTTGTTAAGGAAATATTTAAAATTGCATTTTAATGCGAATGAACGAGTTTAACAGCAAAATCTCTAGATTTTTCCCATTTTCTCTTGGACACAAAGATTGAAGTAATATCTCTGCATTATCTTTAGGGGTTTAGGAATAAAAAAAATTGGTTAGTAAAGACAATGCGTTATCAAAATCTAGGTTAGCCAGTATGTCTGACATTGTGTTTTAAGGACCTCATAAATCTGGAATCTGATTATTGATACAAGCATGGCTAAATTCAATTCAGTCTTTTGATTTGATTAGCCTGTAAATAAAAGATTAATCAATCTTTATAACTCAGCCAATTCTCTAGGTAGGCTGGATCGAATGCTTCAATTGAGCCAACATTAGTCATTCTGATAGTTTCCTCCTGTTTATATTGTGTGAGAGAACAGATTTCTTTAATTTATGCAACTCCTGCTGAGAATAATCTTTTAATGTTTATCTGACGAGCAACTATTTGTGTAACTGTCTATTTCCAATAAAAAAAAATTTAACAACCTATTGGGGGGGGGGGTCTTTATTACTAGAGCTCTATTAATTTTACAAAATTTTATTTACATGCCAATAATGTTTACAGCCATTTTTTGTGAATAATGATAAAATCCAACTAATGGGGACAATATTTTATTATTTAAAACATTTTCCAGCTATGGGAATTTTTTTAAATTTTATTTTGTCGACTGCATTAAATCTGTTGTGCTTAATCATGTTAATACATATAAAGTCAAATGAATGTAAATACTATATTCTGCCTGCTATGGTTGGTGAGGTATAATTCCCAGTTCTATGATAAACTGTTGAAGAAGGGACTGCATGTGCCTTATAGATTTCCTAATCACTTCCAACTGTACTTGGCAACCTGCCTCATGAGTAGGTACAGAAACTTCCAGCTATAATGACTGTTTAAAAGCAATGTCATGTTACATATGATTTGCTTTATTGATTATTTAAAGTTGTAATTATAAATTTATTAAACGCACATTGATTATGTAAGTAATATCCACTGAGGCTATAACCTCGATATGCGTGTAAAAATGCGATACTAGGGACCTCTACAGGTGTTTTAACCACAAGCTTACGCTATGGAATTTTACTTTTAAGGATTTGGCAATGCCAAGTTTATTAATATATGGTAGATCTGAATTTGGTACACTCCCATATAGCTATTTGAGTTAGATAGCTGGATTTAAAGACATTTTGTGTCTGAAAATTTCAGATTTTCTTTTCAATAATTATGTATTAAATAAGTGCTGGGTTTTGAGTTGATATTTTAGATCTAGTGTCTGAATGTTCTAGTGAGGTGAGCCATAAGCTCAAAATCAATTGATCTGGGGATAAGGATATTCTAGATAGAGATTTTAAATATTTTCTCTTACCACACTTATTAAATAAGAGCTTGTTTGAGCTATTGGTAAGCTCCCTATATTACATATAGTAAACTTAATATGCTATCTACTTTACAAAATAATATTAATTCCTTATCACAGACTTTTATTAAACTTAGTTTAGAACTTGATTCAGTTCAAAATAATATTTAAAAATGATCATTGAATTAAATGATATACAAGAAAAAAAAATTGATACTTACATATAAGATCTGCTGCCCATGTTTGTGACAGCAGAATGTCGTATATTTTCTCAGTGGAGGAGGAGAGGGTATTTATGTTGGCAGAATGCCATATTAAAAAGTCACACTTACCTGTTTTTATTTTGTATCATAATATGTTTATTATTTTTGTGTACACATTTATACTTATCATATTGTTAAAAATTTGACTTTTGAATATAGAATTATGCTGTCACAAACACTCTCCCCACCCCCACTGGAGAAAAGTATGGCATTCTGCCATCACAAACATGGGCAGCAGGTCTAATACAGAAGTGCCAATTTTTTATTCAATATTCACTATAACAGCTAGACATAGAAATAGTTTTATCACATGTCATATTAAAGATCATAGACAATCTTATAAGTATGGACTGATCAGGTATTATGAAAAATCATTGTTATCAATTATAACTAAGAATTAATAAATACTTCAATTAACAGAAAAACATTTAGGTAGGCATCTATCTATCCAGTAATTATTCTCAATCACTTTTTATTATGGATCTAACATTTGTCTCATGCAATTATATATTATGGCAAGGATTAATAATGGCTTATGTGATAATTAAGAACTAATTGTAGCTTAATGGAAAATTAATAATATCTATTATGGTAAGATTCAATTGAAATTTTTTAATATTTTAATTTTGTTTCAATTATCAAACTCTAAGACTGGATCTTAGATTAAATAATTATAATATAATATATTATCTCATTTGTCCTTTCATTTCACCATAAAGTGACTAACTTTGTGCTGTATATTGACTAAAAAGGTATAATAATGTAAATAACATTATATGAGTGTGCATGTAAAACTAGTCAATATAAAAGATATTAAAAGTCACTCTAGAAATAATTAAAATGAATAATAAATTAAATTATGCAAATATCAAAATAACCTGGGTATGTTTCTTTGCAAGGAGATAAAAATGAAACTATGTTATGCAAATTATATCTACAAACAACAGACCATTCAAAATGTTGGCAGAACATTAGGAACGTAGCTGAAAAACAGTTCAGTGTTAAGTGAAATGTGAGATGTAAGGTGTTTGTGAATCCAGTAGCGTGAGAGTACTGAAGGTATTATTGTAATGTAAAGTTAACAAAAAAGAGTTAATAGATTTTTTAAAAAAGACTGTATAAGAAATCCTAAGTTATAGTTCAACTCTATAAAGAACTTTGTGCATAATTAAAACTGATTAAATTTATAGAACTCAGCCAGTAAGTCACTAGTTGAGAAACCACTAAGCTACTAATATTATATATTTAGAGTAATAAACTAAAAAAAAATTTTAATATTATTTCCAAAGAAATTTAATGAGTGTACGGCTGCCTTAGGACAAATCTGGTCCTGCATACATTATTTTATTTTCAACAGATCGTAACTTTTTAAATGATTTAAATTAATAACTATCCCTGTTTAAAATACTCAAAAATATGCCTTGTAAACAATTGGTGAGGTGGATTGTTACATTCTAAATATCAATTATAAATTGCGAATTAATATTTAGTTATCAAATAATAATACTAGGATTAATTAGATTTAAAATATGAAATAGTCACACAAACGTCATCTCTAATAAGTAACACATATAAAATATATGGTACTATAATACAAAACATAATAATTATATTAATTCAATCTAATATTATTAACAGATGATATAAATATGTAATGATAAAAACAAACGAAATAAAAGTAAGTATATATATATGCAGGATCTTTAGATTCGTGAATACATATATGCAGGATCTAATCAAGAAATTGTAGTCAAATGTTAATCTTTGAATTATTAAAGGAGAAGTAGAATGAAAACAGTATATATATAAGTTAAAATGATAATTTTACCAAAGCAATAGTTTATGGTTACAGTTTGAAATGATTGAATTACTTACATATGCAGTTTAGGAACCCAGATGAAGACATTGCTTTGTTTAATGGAGACATAGTGAAACTTCAACAAATTCATTGATATGGTAGGGAGTTTCATTTTACTATTTTTTTGTTTAACAGGATACATTTAAATGATGTTATTACTAAGATGTGAGACTTAATTATTGATTGGCACCACTATTCTTTCATGTCATCATTTTAATATAAGCTTGCTAAAATGAAATACTATATAGTAAAAAGAATTTAAAAATTCAACTTTGAAGATTAATCTTAAAATGACTGATGAAAATTGGTATAATGAAATATTAAAAGTCTATTATACCAAGCTTCCTGAATGTTAAGATCATGGTAATATTTATTATGTAAATATACTTAGGTCTAAACTATTTTTTAAAATTTATTTTATTCTGATCATCTAGTAAGTTTTATATATTTATTGGAACTTGTATTTAATTTTTTCACTCACTATGATTTAAATGGTATGATTACATTAATTTAAGGGTCTATGGGTGAATGACATGTACACACATATAATAATGATGTTAATTTTTATAGAGTTTTGTGTGTCATAAAGATATGACAGGTTCAATTAGTTATTGAAGAAAAGATATTGCAATGGAAGCTAGATGTAGCTCTTTCTTATAATTTATTTTTTTGTCCTCTCATTAGAAAATGCATAAGATTTTTAGTTTTACTAAATATGGGTATATAAATATATAACCATATATCCATCAAATTACTTAAAATAACCTTAGTATCCCTATTTTTTTTATTATAAGTGCACTTTAAAATTCATTGCATATTTAAATAGTTCATTTATGTTCCTAAAGCTGAGAATATGTTGGAATGTTAAGGAGAAGGAATGAAGAGTATTACTTTATCATATGAACCCTTCTATAATTGAAAGTAGCACTTTAAGAAACTATTTGATATGGTTCTTAATCCAAGATTTACATAATGATGATCAGGAAATATAACTTGTGTTTTTTAGAATTGGTTCCCCATGATTTTTACAAAATGGGAATTTGGGGGTTGGTCATCACAATCATTTTCAGAATCTTTATGTAATATAAAATTTTAATCTCCTTTTTATAATTACAAAAGTAGGTGTAGTAATGCAAGACAATTATAGACAAAATATATATAACCACAGACATCCATTTCCTTTATCAATACATAAATGATAATTAATATAATGACACTTCCTTCCATTTCAATATATTATAACAGTATGGGGTGAAGAGATAATATGAGGAGATGGGAGAACATTTTTATCCCTAAATAAAATTACAAATCATCTTAATTAAAGTTGTTAACAAATAGTCAATGCACTAATATAAAAAGTGCATGAGAGAATCAGCATAGAATAAAATAAGTAATTACAATAATTATAAGTTATCTCATCAGAATTGAACATGAGTAATCAACAGTTATTCCTTGTGACCAGATCTAAAAGAGATTTAATATCAAAATGAAGGCTAATTATCTTTCCATTGCCAAGCTTAGGGCATAATATAAAACAATTATCTACATGCACAGATTTAAGTGTTAATATATCTATCATAATAAACAAATGTTGCAATTCTAATACATGCTGATAATCATCAATGCTCTGTTCATAGGGAATCATGAATCTGCAAGCCATCTATAAACTATATCAAGAATCATTTAATTACACCACTATATGCCATGAATATGATATAGTAAAAATATATTGAAAGCATGTTAGGCAGTAATAAAGCTAAATAGTATTAAAAATTATCTTTTCTATATGTAATTTCATTTTACCAAATATAAATTTTAATCTGTATAAAAAAATTTAGTGAATGGACTTTAAAGGTGATCTTGACTTTTGTGCAATCCAGAGAACCATCTGGATGCCCATCACATGCATATAAATTAATTATTATTCCTCTACAGTTAACTTAGGATCAAAATATTTTAATGATTGTGATAGAAAAAGAGAAAATATAATTGTATATACTTAATCTACTTTATGTTAAATAATTTTAGTGGGATAAGCTACCAATCCATTAAAGCACCAAGCTATGTTGAAATCAAGTAACACACACACACTTTCAATTCATATAACAGGTAGCTGAAGAAATAAAGACATTAACACTTATTTTTTTACAATTAGTTAATGAAATTAATAAAATTCAGAAAAGATATAACAATATGATGTTTTCAAACCTAAAACATTTCTATAAAAATATAATTTCATATAGAAAGAGACATTAATTTGTTGACTTTTAATAATTAAATTAATTAACCTTTAGTTTAAATAGAATTATTTCCTTTTTAATGATTAAAATTGAAAAATATATTTCATGGAAAAAGATAAAAAGATTAATTCTAAATGGGAAGGTCCTATACTCTACATTTTGGAGGAATAAATATTTAGTATAGTCAATTATTTTCAAAATTATATAAAAAGTGTTTTAACAAAAAAATGTAAATTAAAATTATTCATTATTATCAATTATTACTTATCTTAAAAGTTACTTTTAAATATAGGTATGCACATTATATCTTTATAATTTTAAGTTTCTTTCCAAGTCAGCTATTTTGGGGTTCTGCAAATGTTCAGATTAAATAATCAGAAGTTCTCTCATTAACTTTTTTCTGTTCATAGATTTAAATTTTCATTATGGTGATAACTTCCAAATCAACATAGATTTCCAGACAGGTTAGTATGGGCTGAAGTTATCCATTTTCCAATATAATTTGAAGATCAGGTTAACACAAGCTGAATGGGACTAAGACAATCAATAATTTGCAGGCAGAATTTATAGCATCTAAAAAATTGATAAACCATCTCTGTCCATATATGCACCAACACATGCCAATCCACTTTGTTTTTGTCCAGAAGCATGACTTTTCCTATTATTTTTATGCTATTATGTCAGCACTGCAAACTTCTTTGTATTATTATTTCTTTTTGCTTCATGATCCAGTTTTAATGCTCTAATATTAAAATTGCACTCTGCTTAAAAACATATATAAATGCCAACTACTTCTAGTTTTATTAATTAAATTTATTTCAGGCTTATACAATCCCACTATTGTATTTTTTTATTTATCTATTTAAGAGTATTTGCCTTGGGTAAAATAAAGCATTCTTCTTACCAGTGCTAATTAAGAGAATTTTCATTAAATATTTTTGTCATATGATTAAACATGTTTTCTAAATGTATTTTATTTATTTTCATGATGATAATGGCATGAAAATAGTTTATATTATATCTGTAATGAACGCCCTAAATAATGTTAGTCACCACGTTTCAGAACCGTAATCCAAAGCGTTAATAGCAATATTATGTAATTCTTTCTAATAATCGATTGGCATCTTAATATTGGACCCACCAAAGATGTGTGTTTATTTATAATATATTATTTAGCTAATTAATAAAAGAACATATGAGAAATAATAGTGTGAATGATACTATGTTATCATCTACTGCTTGCTCATTCATGCACACACTAATGTATATAATTAAGTCACAATGTATGATAATGTTGTCATTATATTAAACTATATTTTATTGTCTAACTTATTTGAGTAGTTCAAATTTCTCTTTTCTCCACTTCCACATATTACAGCCATGCTTATATATATTTTAGTTTAGTCATAGTAATAGATGTCTCATTGTTTTGCTCAGCTTTGCTAGTCAGCCGGATTAAAATGAATTCTCATGTGCCATCACTAATATGTTATTCATTAGGTGTTTGATATGAGGCTTAGAGAGTGGGTTCGAATTCAGGCTGGTCCTTGATCTAAATCTCGAGCTTGACTGGGTTTGAAGTACATTTTGTGAGTTCCAGCTCATGTTAGATGAATAAACATGTTTTGACCAGTACAATATATATATATGGTACAGAATGAAGAGGATAAATATGAAAATATGAGGAGATTGAATTATATCATTATCCCCAATAATTAAAATATAGAAGAAACAAATGTAAAAGAAATAAATACATACAGGAATGAATATATAAAGAGCCTGAGATCAGCAATGGAATAAGTAATTATAGCAATTATACTTATATTTTGCATCATCAGCATTTTATAAAACTAATTATCTCAAACTGTCATTTTTTATGACTGGATTTTAAAAGATTTGATAGTCGATGCCAAAATTAGGGCATAATATGCAAAAATCCTCTGCATGCCCATCCTTAAATGCTAATCTATTAATCATAAAAATAATGCTAGGATTCTGAAACATGCTATGCAGGCATACTATAAGTTAATTTCTAACCTAAAAACAAAGTGCATTAAATGGACTTTAGATGTGATATATTTGAACCATCCAGATAATTATTTGGATATCCAAACACAAATATAAATGCTCACATATAAATAACAACTATTATTGCTATAAAGCTAGTTCAAGATCAGAAGACCCTATGGACTATGAATGTTAACAAGAGAAAGACAAATCAAATATATATGCTTACTCAACTTTAATTTGAGTAGTTTTATTAGGATAATTTACAAATCCCTAAAACACTATGCTATAATGAAATTCAGTCGCACACATCGCTTATTTAAAGAACAGATATCTGGAAAAGTAAAGACTTAACACTATTACTTTTTAAACAATTATTTAATAAATTAACTAATAAATAATTAAAATAATTAAAAAGGTATGATAACATGATAATTACAAATCTTATACATTTTATCAAAAAGTATAATTTTCTATAGCATGTAATATTAACTTGTTGACTTTTACTCATTTAATTCATTAGCCTTTAATAGAATTATTTCTCCCTTCAATGATTAAAATTAAAAAATAACATTTCAAAGATAAAAAATTTAAATTAACTTAAATCTTTTTTGCTTTTTCTTATAAAAATACAAAGATCCTATACACTGCATTTTGGAAGGAAAATAAGATAAAAAAAGCTCTGTTTCAATTAAAAAATACTAATAAAATAATTCATTAACATTAATTATTACTTTTCTAATAGAAAATTCTACAAATGTAAATATTATGTTTGTATTACTGTATCTTTGATTGTCATAGTTTTTTTTTTTTAGTTTTTTTTTTTTGGTAGTTATAATTTTCAGGTTTTTTCATGTTGGTTTTTTTTAAGCTTCTCCATTAAAACATATTTCCAAGATAATGTATACAGTTAAATTTATTTATACTTTCAGGTTTCACATAGGCTGAATGTCTTCATTTTTCTACTATAATAATTTAGATGTTTCAGTTTACTATTTTTAGGTCAGGTTAAAACATAATGAAACAGACAGTCATGCTCTTGGATCGAAACAAGTTTTGGTGCAGATTACTTCAGAACTACTTTTTCCTTACATTTTTCATTAGTTAATTGGTTACGTTGTGAGGATTAATGATGCTCATCTTCTAGCTTTTTCTTCAATCCATTTTAAAATTCATTTTTTATCTTGTAGTGAGATGAATGTTATTTCACACTACCAAACTTTTTCTTACCGAGCTTATCACAGCTGAACTGCTGCTTCTGTATTCTTTAACAATTGAATTATTATTAACTGTTCCTATTGTTTTCTTCCACAGTATGATCAAGAATAATATTCCTAACAAGATGCTGAGATCTATTATTTTTATCTGTTATATTATTTTTTGGAATAATCCTGTATTCCATCCAATCATATATAGCCTCAAAACTGACAAAATTAAACCCTGAACAATTGGGTCTATTTTTACAAAAAGGTTGCTTAACTATTTCCCTCCTATTTTTAATGGAAAAAAATTCAATCATAAGAAAAAAATTACTTCTAGTTGTTTTTTATGTCAAAAAACAAGATAATCTTTAAATTACTGTTTCTTACTTCTATACTTTAACTAAGAATAATTTAATCTGTATGTTAAAATATGGCTACCAAGATTAAGTAAAAAGGTCGAACAATAATTTATCTCAGGATTAAACTAATAAGTACATGAATATAAAATATGTTTATGCATTCCCAGATACTATAATGTAAAAGGGATTTTATATACACCATCTTATCCAATAATATTTTACATTTCAGATAACATTGCTATAACAATGATGTATTCAATCCAGCAGAGTTTTACAAGTAAGTTTGTATTTCAAATATGGCCTTTAATATCATAAATGTAAATGAAATAATGATGTTTATTTAAGAATGACAAAGAGAAATATCAAAATTAACAATTATTTTATTGCATAAGATAAAAATCAATAACAATAATAAATAATAACAATAATAGAAATTATATAATGCATTTAAATAAAATGTTATTGTTTATTTTCTAAGCTAATTTGAACTCAGAATCTATCAAGTGTTTTATTATACTGTGTTGTAAAGATAATCACATTTAAAGGAAAAGATATTAATCTTTCATAAAATAATTCTCATTTTAATATTGGAGAATAGAGATTATAATAATAATAAAAGTTAAATGTCTTATGAACTTTCTTAATTGATTTATTTTATCAACCAATTGTTTATAAACATCATTTACAGATAAGGAAGAAAATTTTTATTTTTTTAAAAATAAGCAATATAATTTATTGCTTAGCAGACCTAAATGATAATTTACTGCAGCTGGCTTGTTTATTTTTGCCTTGAGATTTCTATCTGGAGTCAATTTCAAGCTTTAAATCAAAAAAGGTGTTACTTTGTCAGCACAAAGTACAATTAAATCATTAGGATGCTTTTTATACACTAAACAATAGTAACAATATTAATAAATATAGAGTGATAAGTAAAATATTCCTTACAAACACGTCTATATAAGGGTAACTCCACTTGATTTGAAGCATTAAGAAGTCATAAGAATTAGCATATTTAATAAGAAACATTTAATATAAGTTTGTACAACCCATCTTTTACAATCTTAACACTAATCATAATATCAAATAAAATATTATCTTTTACCTAAATACTGAAATATTAAAACAGGCAAAACTCCCCATACAGTAGTGTCATGTGATGTTTAATACTGAAATATACAAGAAAACCTTTATTTACATTTGCAAAATATTATAATATAATTTAACTAATAAGTAGAAAGTATATCAAATCGATGTGATTTATAGAACTATTTATTTCACTTTTAAAATATTATCCATTCTAGAATAGAGTAAAAATATGAAATTCTATTTAATATGACTTAAACCAAGATAATCTATTTTTAAACTCAATAATAACTTAGTAGTTTATTATATTCTATATTTGTTTGAAAGATCCATAATTGATAACTAGCATTTACATATTTCTTTATGATCCATTGTCCTTTTGGCTATTATTCACATATTTTTGCATAGATAATTCTTAAATGCAATTATTTTATCATTGAACACATATTTGTAGTTTTGTCTTAAATAACAATTTTAATTCCTTTAGCAGATTTTATCTTATCCAAAACTCTTGGCATTCAGTACTTTTTTAATTACAAATATAAAATTAATTCAGTCAAGCATTGTTAGCTTAGAGGTCAGCGCAGCTGCTTTGCAAACAAGCAGTTACTTGCAGACAGTTGTTGCGGGTTCACCTCCCGGCAGATGCTATGACATATGGAAAAATATATATAAAGTTAATTCATTCGTTTTTGATTTTTAATCCATTAGTTAAATAATTATGATCATATCGCTGATAAAGCAAAGTTTATTAATCATTATCAAGAATGATCCTTATCTTTTTTAAAATCAAAATTCATTCTGTAGTAGCAAATTTAAATGAGGCATATTTGATTTTAAAAATGTTTCTTTTATAATTGAAGATGAGATCAAATTTATTTCCTTGAGACTTTTACAGAAAATATATCCAGCAACTTGTCTTAAAATTTACAAATACAATTCTTCAAAATATACCAACTATTAATTATTGTTATTTAATTGATGAAAATCTAGCATTTTGTTAATAAGTTGTCATGCATTCCACTAATCCCTTTGTCTCTCTTATATCTGCATTTGACTGTAAGAAATTAAATTTCTTAAAATAAAAATGCTACGACTTAAAACAATGATTCTTTCTGGTTGTTATGTTGTGGTCCATCTCTCCTCTCTGAAATGATGATAAAAATTAGATGCTCATCACGCATCTAAAATATCAGCCTGCCATCATGATGAAAAACAAAATGGCTATTTAAAAATTAGGACTGGTTGAGGTCCTACAAGCAATTAAAATTTTTATAGACTGTCTGATTTTCTTCAAATTTTACTTTTATACCGATGATCATATGATGTCCTGATAACCTAATATTCTCCATCATGCACTGGGATTTTATCCATTATCAATCAAATATTGGAAGAGGGTTGCTATAGTTCCTGGTGCCCAAAACATTAAAGTTAAGATTCTGTAAAACAATAGCAGTAAAGTTTTATTTCCTGGCTTTGAGACAAAACAATTTTTACAATTTTTATAAAAAAATAAATGAATTATAAAATTTCTCACATCTAAATTGACCTTTTAATAAATAATTCATCATTTAAATATATTTTTAACAAATTAAAATCAATCTTTGTTAAATAAAGTTTTAAATTGAATAATTTTTATTACATTTAAGTATTTAAGCATCTACACACACACACACGCACAGAACATATAAAATGTAATGATTGTTGATTTTACATATAATGTTGTATTTATAATCCTATCTATTTCTATTTTTGAACCATTAGTTACGTGTGTAATATTTCTTTTGCTTTATATAATCGACACTTTTATTTTTTAATAAAAATAACAAGAATGCATACGTATTTTCTTCATACATTAATGTACAGAAGTCTATTTAAAATCCGGTTACAAAGCTTTTCAAAAATACATTATAATTACTACGTTTTCTTATAAAAGTTGATATGAGAGACTAATAATAATGATTATATTTTATACTCTTTAACCAAATGAAATTGACAAATACATTTGCTTAACTATGGGATAGAGTGGAGGGTCGTGTGAAAGTCTGTGCTCATATACCCTATATATTACATATATTGATACAGGTATCCAATAAGCCTATATTTCAGTTATTACATAGTGAGATATCTGCCCATCCCTTGTATATGTATTAAATGGATTATGTCCTGTACATGAGGGGTCAGATTGACTTTAGATCAACATGGGTGTGATGAGAATCTTGGCCTCAGGGTGGCCTTTGAGCATTCCATCATCAGATTTTTAATTGGATGGACAGTTGAAGAGTTGGAGTGTGGAGTGGATTGAAGCCTGTCCATCAAAGTATGAAGATTGGCTATCTGAGCACTTATTGCATATATGTGTAGAGATGATAATCTGGACCAACTGATGATTGCTGTTTTAGCATGAAATATGTGTATTGGTGATTATTTATCTTTTCGACATATATGTGTTCAAATGTATCAGTGTTATGGGATAGAGTGGAGAGTGGTGGGTCGTGTGAAAGTCTGTGCTCATATACCCTATATATTACATATATTGATACAGGTATATAATAAGCCTGTATTTCAGTTATTAACTATACAAACTAAATTAATTAACTAAAAAAAATGTATAGTCTTAAAATTTAAAATAACCAAATTTACAGTGCAACTGTAATATTACAATACGTGAAAGAGATAAATTGTTTATAGCATAAAATCAAAAAATATTCATATTCTACCTTGTTTTATTTCATTTTCACTTGTTTTAAAAGTCTGATAAATAATTTTTAATGGATGAAACTTCGTTACAGAAAATTTAAAAAAATTAGCAAGAAAATAATTCCAGAAAGAACTTTGAAGCAACCTTTCAAAATAGTTAAGGAAGGTGTCTTTACTATTAGAAGTTTTGTTTATAACTTATGAAAGATGAGATTTTACATTAAATGATAGATGATAAAAAAAATTAATTGAGTATTATAATTGAAAAATAAAATTAATAATTTAAATATTTTATATTACCAAAACATAAATATGTATATAACCCATTCACTATTTATATATCATTATACAAATCAAGTCACATGTATCATCTTCTTTATAAATCTTGATTTATTATATAAACTATTATAAATTTTAATAATACTGCAATGTTTTGACTATATTCTTTCATAGACTTTCTCAGGAAACAACTAAAAAAAAAAAACATAAATAAAATAATGAATAAAAATGCAAATATTCCACAATAATCCAATACCCATAGCAAATATAAATTACAATTACCTTAAATCTTTTCTCACAAATAATCTTAAATTTCTATTACATTCATTTCTTAAAATAGAAGGCTGTGTTTTGTTTGTTATTTATGTATTCTTGAAATAGAATAATATTGGATTGTAAATTTAATGAAAGCAATAATTAATAACTGACATATTTTTTATTTTTTATGTCAAAGCATCAGCCGGAAGCGAACCCAGGACAACTGCTTGGAAGGCAGCTATGCTGACCACTCGGCCACCAACGCTTGACTAACTGACATATTTTGTATTACTAACCATTTGTGCAGTTATGTATATATTACGTAAGATCTATATTCAATATAAGATAATAATATTATCTTCAAGAAAGTCACTTGAAATGTATTTGTATTATTTGGGAGTATTTTTAAAGAGATTTAGTAAGCAGTTAATAAATTTATTGATTATTATTTTAAATATTATAAAGAAGTTATTTACATATTGAATTAAGTTTCGTTTGTCTTTACTCATGTTTACATATAATCACAAAAAAATATTTTTTCTCTCTAAGTAATCAAAGTGATATGTAAATTTGTTTTTAAAAAACAGAACTGATAGGAGTTATTCAAGTAGGAACTAAGTTTTATATTATATCAGTTTTTTTTATTTATTCAATCAGACTGGATTCTTTTTTCATTCAGACCCATTAAATCTTTGTTATGTTTAGTGAATAGAAATAAATGGAAGAAACATAACCACATAGCTACATTTAACCTGGAATGCGTGGACTACTTTAAATAACTCCAATGGAAATGCAAAACAATATTAATTTCAAATAGCGAAGATAGAACTTGTGATAGTATATTACAATCCCACATGAAGTGTTTAATATTTATTTTAAAAAGGAAATAAATGAAAACTATTTTGTGTTGTAAGACTGTTTGAACTTTGACCTAATTATTTGAATTTATATATAATGATTGTAATATGGATATTATGTATAGAAATTATCAGTTTTAAAAAGAAAAAAAATTCACTTTGTTATTACAGATGTTATTGATGTGAATAATATTGTTACAATGTCTTTTAATAGTTGTTAAATATATTGTAATGAACTTTGTACAAATTATTATTTTAAAAGCAGGGTAAGAAATAACGATTAAATGTAAAATGCAATGCTCTCACATAAATTGTCCAAGTCTTAAATAGTCATAGTTAATGGTGTAATTATATCCGTTATTGGTTCATTCATAGTTAACCTTATATTTGATTACTGAGAACTATATTTTATTAGATGGATTTATATTATATATATGCAATTACTTGTTCACTGTTAAATAGTTATGTATATTCGCATCTATCCAGAGTACATCTGTCTAATTTTTATAAATTTGGGATTGGTATCAGAGTGAGCCGTCCCTGTATATATTATAGTTATATTGAATTATAGTTAGGACAAAAAAGGCCACTCTCATAATTATTGTTAATTAGAGATGTTTTATTGAATTAGAGTAGGATCAAAAGGCCACTCATGTAGCAGTTGTACTGTATTGAATAAGGATTAAGATCTAAAAAAGACCTTCCACCATTATTATTATAAAGATAATGTTGATGTGAGTCAAATAAGTATTTCCTATTTATGGGTTCGTACATGTATAGACTTGTGTCTTAAGTCTTTTGATGTTGGGGTTTGTTATATGGCAAATGTACTTTATTATTTATAACTATATGAATATTATAATGTAAATGGAGTTTAAAATTAAACTTAGCAAAAAAGTATTGGACATTTATGAGTAAGAATTGTCTTTCTGCATGCATATGGAGTAAGACAACAATGTATATAGATTAAAGGGACTTTGTTAAAATAAAATAAATTATACATCAATTAATAATTATATTTGTAATAAAACTATTGTTCTATACTTTGTTAATTTCTTTAAATGTAAAACTATCTGGTCTACTTCATTCATCAGGAGTAACTTGTGCTCTTTGTAATCTAGCCTGGTATTACGATTGGGTATTGTATGTGGTAGTCATCCTTATTCTGTAAAATAAAATATTGCTTTAAATATAAATGTGTTGGTTTATTTTTTAATGCTTAAACCATGTCACACCCATGTAACTTATGTAAATTCTAGAAAATTTTGCCAGTGTCATTCATTCAGGCATAGTAAATGTAATTTAAAGAGATTGCTTAACATCTTCACCCTCTCGTTCCCAAATGCTTAAGATTTGCCCCCACATAAACATTTGGGTTGAAAGGATAGATATTCATTCTATCTTTTCACAAAGACTTTATCTTGTGTTTGGAAGTGAGAGTATTCATTTATAGTTAAAAAAGCTACAAAGTGCATGTGCATTAGCTTAATGGCTGATTATTACTATTACAGTTTATAAAAACATAGCACTATATAAAATAAGTATCTCATTTACATAAACAAATAGACTAAAGATCAGCCTTTCAAGCTAACGTACATGCACTTTTTACAAATGTTAATACTAATAAATGAATACTTTCATTTCCAACACAAGATAACATCTTTGCAAAAGAATAAATGAATACTTATTCTTTCAACCCAAATGCTTATATATGGGCAAATCTTAAGTACTGGATAAAAAAGCGTGAGGATAAACCAATCACTTTAAATTACTGTTTACTATATCTGAATGAATGACGTCCACAAAATTATCATATCCAGTACTTAAGATTTGCTTATATATAAGCATTTGGGTTGAAAGAATAAGTATTCATTTATTCTTTCGCAAAGACATTATCTTGTGTTGGAAATGAAAGTATTCATTTATTAGTATTAACATTCATAAAAAGCGCACATACGTTAGCTTGAAAGGCTGATCTTTAGTTTATTACAATTTATAAACATAGCGCTATATAAATAAATGCCTCATTTACATATGTTTAGTTTCATTTAAGAGTGATGTTTCATAAATTCTAGATAATTTCGTGGACGTCATTCATTCAGACATAGTAAACAATAATTTAAAGTGATTGGTTTATCCTCATGCTTTCATATCCAGTACTTAAGATTTGCCCATATATAAGCATTTGGGTTGAAAGAATAAGTATTCATTTATTCTTTCGTAAAGACATTATCTTGTGTTGGAAATGAAAGTATTCATTTATTAGTATTAACATTCGTAAAAAGCGCATGTACATTAGTTTGAAAGGCTGATCTTTAGTTTATTATAATTTATAAACATAGCACTATATAAATAAATGCCTCATTTACATATGTAAATAGAGAAAAAGTTCAATACTTGAAACATGTTAACCTGACCATTACATAATATCTCCCTTGTTTCAACTATTTAAATTTTTTTCTGTTTACGATGTGATGATGTGATGCACTGTGACTTCTCCTTATATGGGGTCAGGAAACTCACAGCAACTATGCACAGAGAAAACTGTTAACCAATTTCCCTTCCCTTTCCCTTCCCCACCTTACATTTTCCCATATCCTGCTCCATCCCATTTCCACAACATAATCTTTGTCAACTCCATGGCCTTTATATCTACCCCCTTATCTTTTCCCAAACCTAACATAAAAATCAATAACCCGCTTGCTGCATAATCACTTTGCTTATGTTTATTTACACAAGTTACACAAGCCCATCTGGATTTAACCATCAGGAAATAAATCAACACATATATATTTAAAACAATATTTTATTTAATAATATAATAATGATTACCACTCAGCCCCTGTTTGCAATACTAGACTAGTTCAAGGAAAACACAAGTTACCCCTGATGAATGCATGTAGACTGTGCAATATTGATCTTACATTTAAAGAAATTAACAAATTATATAATAATAGTTTGATTGCAAACATAAGCTGGCTAAATCAGTTACTTGGCTACCTTCTCACTCACAATGGCCATTCAACCCTAGTATTTAGACAGAAAATCTCTATTTGGGATGCTCATGACCTGTTATTTCCCACTCAAAACTCTACCCTTCCTTACCTCAGTGGTAACAATCAGGTGGTCACCAGGTTTTTCAAACATCTCAAGCTAGAGCCAAGGTTCCTGGACTTCATAGTGAAAATCAACCTGGATTCACTCCAGACAAACTGGTTCCTGCACTACAGGAGATTCTTCAAGAACATAGCTCCTACATGACACAACTTCCACAGAACCTCTGAAACCTTTGACCACATGATAAATGATTGCCTGGATATGACAAAATCAGAACATTCATTGCTCACAACTGACACTTTTCCTTGAATAAAATATTAGATATCAAGAGATCCTTCCTGTCTAGGGATTATGTCATATCAAGACCTTCATCACTTATGCCAGATGTCGTAACAAGTTTACTATTCCTCATCCCAGGCCTGAAGAGATATTCATTTCTAAGTTGAAAGAATTTCACCATAAGGACAGTATCATCTCGTCCAGATTTTTATTTGACAACACATGGAGCCTGATTTAAGCTGGATTAAACAACACCAGTGAGCACATCAGACCATCTGGTTACCCAAGCAACATGGATTACTTTTATTTTATTTATAATTGTATCATTCTTACATATGTATTTCAATAAAGCTATTTATAAAAAATTATTAATTGATATACTTTTTTTTAAACAAAGTCACTTTAATCTATATATATTATTATGTTATTCGATACATGCTGAAAGACAGTTATTACATATAAATAGCCAAGATTTCATTGCTAAGTTTAATTTTAAACTTCATTTACATTATAATATTCGTTTAGTTACACACAATAGAGTACATTTACCATAAAGCAAAACCCCAAATTCAATAAACTTAAACACAACTCTATATGAACTTATAAATGTGAAACATTTCTCTGATTTATATGTCTTCTAGTATCAATGGGATACATATATTCTATATGGGATAGACATAAGGAATGTTTTTTTTAGATCATAATTCTAATTCAATAAAGTACAACTGCTATAGGAGTGGCCTTTTGGTCCTTCTCTAATTCAATAAAACATCTTTACTTAACAATAATTATGAGGGTGGCCTTTTAGATATTAACCCTAATTCAATATAACTACAATATATACAAAAATGGCTCGCTTTGATACCGATCTCTAATTCATATAAACTAGATAAGAATATATTGTCTCATATAGATGCAAACATATATAATTTTTTAACTGTAAACAAACAATGAATATATACATAACATAAATTCATCTAAAAATCTAATTCTCAATTATCAAATATAGGTTAACTACAAATGAATGGTCACTTATAATTACATCATTAATTATGATTATTTGACTTGGACAATCCATGCACGAGTGCTGCATTTTACATTTTATCATTTTCTTACTCTTTCTTTTTTAAATAATAATTTGTACAAAGTTCAGTTTAATATATTTAACAGTTACTGACAATTTCTATACATAATATCCAGAATACAAATGTTAAATATAAACTCAAGATAGTTAGGATAAAGTTCAGTCTTTTAAATATAAAACTTACAAAACAAAATAATTCTCATTTATTTCTTTTTTCTAATAAATATTAAACAGTTCATATGGGATTATAATATGATTTCACAAGTTCCATCTTTGCAATCTGAAATTGGTGTTATTATGCATTTTTACAGAAGTTATTTGAAATAGTTCAATTATTTCAGGATAGATGTAGCTAGCTAGTAGTGTTCCTTTTTTATTTCTATTTACTAAACATAATAATTTGATAGGTTTGGATGAGGAAAGAATCTAGTCTGATTCAATAGGAAAAAAACTGATTTTGTATAAAACAGTTCCTTTTTGAACAACTCATTTCAGTTCTTTTTTTTAAAAAAACAAAAACAAATTTGCATATCATTTGATTGCTTAGACAAAAAAAAATATTGAAATGAATAATTGATTGATCTTGTCAATATATATAAACATTCACTACTTGTGTATTCTTAAAATAGAATAATATTGGTTTGTAAAATTAATGAAAGCAATAATTAATAACTGGAATAATTTTGTATTACTAAACATCTGTGCACTTATATATATATTACTTAAGATCTATATTCAGTATAAGATAATAATTGATATCTACATGAAAGTCAGTTGAAATGTGTTTGTATTATTTGGGAGTATTCTTAAAGAGATTTATTAAGCAATTAATAAATTTATTGTTTTAAATTATTATAAAGTTACTTAAATACTGAATTAAGCTTTGTTTGTATAAGTCACCAAGGTCTCTGTGATCCAAGAAGCTGTCTCAAATCATAACAGATTTGGGATATGTGTGTGTGGACATCTATACCTTTAAAATCCACATCTTACATTATATATATGTTTTATGATGATGATTATTGTTTATGCATGACGAAGATCAGCATCAATATAATGATTGCAGCATATTTTATAGCATATGATATATGATAAACAGAGCAAAACTCTCCATACAGTATTGCCACCTGTGCTAAACAGAGTAATCAATGGATGCCAGAAGGCTTGTGCATAAAATCCCTATCTAATGCCTACTCATCCAATATCCCCAGACTAGTTTCTGGCTTGTGGCCTTCGTCAGTGAGGAGCTTTGGATCTGAGAGCACTGCATTTAGGCATTAGATAGGGATTTTATGCACAAGCCTTCTGGCATCCATTGATTACTCTGTTTAGCACAGGTGGCAATACTGTATGGAAAGTTTTGCTCTGTTTATCAACAATTAATGTGCTAGTATAGGAAATGTGATCATGTGATGCATATGATATATGCTTAATTAAAGTTTAGATATGTAGAAAATATTATTTCTTGCTCTTTTTTATTATGCCTCATAATCGACATCGACTTGAGAGTGCTTAGCCTAAAATTTTATAATGTGCCTTTTTAAAATAGTCACAAAGAATGATTGACGATGATTATATGCTGCTGTTACTATGCTTTTTATTTGTATTTGACTTTTTCTCTTTTTGATGTTGCTGATTTATTATTTATGCCTTCTGAGGATAAGAGCCGCCGAGTTTAATTGTATTTACAATGATTATATTTTTTGATTAGTGCTTCATCTATTTTCTGATTTATTACAATTAATAAGCCATGTGACATAAGTTAATCAAGATCATTAGGTATTATGAATTCACCATTATTCAGCTTTTACTTACGTTTGATCGCTCTTCGTACATACCAGACAATTATAATAAACATTCTGTTTTGAAAATATGAAAAATGCCAACACACTCACTGTAATGTAGAAAAATTTAATTGTTTTATAAAAATACTATCAATATCAGTAAAAAGAAAAAAAAGATATTTTAATTATCTATCCAATCAGAAATGTAGATTCTTAGCATACTTCAAAACAAATGTAAACATAGGATTGTCAGCCAGTTATATTATATGCTAATGTTTCCTTAAAAGTGTATTAAAAACCATTATTTCTAATTGGCTAACATTAATTTATAATACAGTTATTAATTTATTCAACATAAAAGATGGGTGGAGCGTACTTTATATATTTAATATATATATGTTGTAAAAGGCCTAAATATAAATGTATAACCATAGTAACATTGTTAGGTTCATTAAGGCTATTAGTGTTAATACTAAATTTGTGTTTTGATTTTATATTTATGTTCATTACATTTTATGTTATTAGAGGGGATTTGAACACAGACTTTCAAGCTCTCACCAGTTATCCATTCCATCTTATATAACTGATACACATGACCACATACATGTGAAAAAGATAAATGATTTCTAATATACATATTTCATGCTGAACCAGCATTCATCAATTTGGTCCAGATCATCATCTCCCACACACATATATAATTAGTGCTCAGTTTATATTAGGACAGCAAATCTTCAAACTTTAATGGACAGGCTTCAGTCTTCTACACCCTCCAATTCTTCAGCCATTCATATTATTAAAAATCTGATGATGGAATGCTCAAAGCCTTTGTTGATGCCAATATTGTTGTCATATTATCGTATATTTAAGATCATTTATCTTTTTCACATGTGTGTGATCATATGTCTCAGTTATATAAATGGAGAGGATAGCTGAAGAGAGCTTGAAAGTCTGTGTTCAAATCCTTTATTTAATTACATCTAAGTTCAATATATACATTATACTTGTATTCAAATATTATAATATTTTTTCATAATATCCTGTCGTTGGTTAATAATATGTTATTTACTGTATATAAAATAATAATACTTATTCAGTTTTTAAAATTACATGTATAGATATTTCCAAAACTGAAGGACTGCTGTGAAGGTTTAAATAAAAGTTTAATAGAAATGGCAGATCGAAAAATTGATGTAAATATAAAAAAGTAAGAAATTAATATTTCTTTTTTATATATATTCCTTAGTAAAATCTTATGTTTATTACTGTATTAAGTTAACCAAATGTATATATAATAGATTTTCAGATAAAGTACAGCTTCAGGAAAATTGAAGATAAATACCAAATCAAATTAACACATAGACTTCTCTAGTTTACATTTAATAATCCATTCTGTCCTGGTATCCGTTGTTATAAAGCTCAGTACAAGAAAATAACGCTTAGGTTCAAAGCTTTAAGATATTTGAAAAACTAAACCATTAGCTTAAATAATATAATAAAAATAAAAACTGCTTCTGATAAAGATACTTATCCCTACTTAAGATAAATAATAAATAGAAATTAGTTGGCATCTCCAAATTGTTTAATAATTATTAGAAAATTTTTAAAAAATACTATTTTGATTATTTTATTAGCTATAAAACTTTATTTTTAAAATATTTAATCTTTAAACTGCTATATTTAGCAATCTCACAATTATGTGGAAGACCTCTTGGCTGACAGTGAAATGAATAAGATATTCATTTCAATATAGTACCTGAAATGAACATTAGTATATTCTTCTTTCCTTGCTGTTGCCAAATAAACATGACTAAATACTTTTTCAATAGAATATATGTTAGTAGTTAAAAGAGTTTATTGATAAAATTAAATTAAAATATTAAGAACATTTGCAATTTTCATATGGTAACACTATATCTTCACAAGAATATTTTTTTTCTTAAATTCTAAGAATGATTTCTTTTCTTAAAGACAAGAATGCTATGGATGGCCCAAAACAGAAAGCTGATCTTGCATATATATATAGCTTCCGGACTAGTTTTAGATTTTATTATATGGACAATCAATTTACTTTTTTATAATACTTTAATATGAAACATCAGAAATTCAACTAAAACTTTTTCATTTATATTTTTCACATGTCTGATCAAATATTTCAGAAAATTGTGATTAAATAAAAGTTTGAGATATATTTATTAATATATATATGAAATTTAAAATATATCTTTAAAAAGATGTATATGAGTTTAAAATTTAAATATAAACTATATATATCTTAATCACTTGAAATAAAGTGCACTAATAGTTCAATAATGCCAGTGTTTCCAAACTATGGTCTGTAGGTAATATCTGACCCACAATATAATTTTATCCAGTTCACAAAAGAATTGTGTGACGATCTGACAAACGAATTTTCCAATGGGAATGTGTAAAAAGCATTGGATACTGATAGATTTCAAATGCATTAATTAAAATTGGATTGAAAATTTATTAATATTCCATATTATATTAATGTGCTATTTATGTAATAGTCGGCAGTGAGATGTCGCATATGTATTAGTCCAGTAATAATGTTCTAATCTTATGAACTCAGAAAAATGACATCTTTATGAGAGTTTCTCACAAACGTAATCGATCAATTTTGGCAAAATGATACTCTTTCAGTTTATTTATTGCAAAATGATGACCTTAATCGAAATGAAACAATTACACAAGTACCAACTAGCAAAAATCAAATAAAGAATTTTCAATATTTCTGTTTTAAAATCAAAAATGCAGTTCAACCAAACAAGTTTCATTAATTATTATAATTTTCGAAATCTTTTTTAAAATCGAAAATATTGAAAATTGATTATTTCAATTTGGTACTTAGTATTTGTTTCATTTCCACTAAATCAAGTTATAGGTCGTCATTTTACAGTATATAAAATTAGAAAATCAATTACTTATGCCAGCATTCTTTCATAACATCACAGCATAATTTCGATGTAAAATGCTGAGCAAAACCAACATTTTGACTAATTAGTTTCTCCTCATCAGAATATTATCTAATATTCACTTACAAAATTGAAGATTGTAAATGTTTTAATTCGCTCTTTATATACACATTTGTTTATACTGTACCAGTCAAAAAGAAGCCAGCACATCAACAAAACCAAACTCAAAATCGGATTCAAACTCAGGCGAACCAAACTGAATTCAAACCCAACTCATGGGCTCAGATCAAATCAATGGATGACATATATCGACGGTACATGACTATGCGCCAAGGAACTAGCTCAACGGATGACGATGATTAATGAGACCCCTGATCTAACTCTAATAAAGTATAATAAAATAACTAAGAATCTTTAGAAGTCAACTCATATATATATGTTCGGGTTGCCAATACAGACAGTGAGCATTAACATCAAAATAATTTGAATAAGAAAGGAAGTTAAAAAAAAAACCAAATGTGTTAATAAAATGTTTAATAATAATTATAATTTTGTTCAACTTTTAGATTGTGATTATATAGATTACCTCTAGTCTTTAAACAGAATTTATATTTACAACAAGAATGGCAGTCCTTATTATATGCCAATACTATTACGCAATATTATATGATAAATATATGTCTATGCCCCCGACAAGAAAATAAAGGTAGATAAAGGTATTTGGCTATGACTGAAATTATTATTCTGATTCTAAAGGAAAGAATGTGAGATTTATTTTCACATTCGTAAATCAATTCACAAAGAGCAAGATACGTGTTTAGGGCATAACTTTAATATTTAATAGAAAACTTACTTAATTATAAATAAACATGAATTTGTTCGACTTTAATAAAATCAATTCATCACGATTTATGAGCATGAGAGTGGGCTTTACTGGAACTGAAAAATAAACGGTACTGACGACTTATGAGCTATAAGAATAAATATGAAAAATAATGGCTTGTCTGTGATTTGGGAAAATAGCAGGGCTGCTTGTATTTGACAAGTTTTTGATGCCCTATATGAAGGATCCATAGAACACAGGGAAAACCAGGTCGGGTCGTAGCCTCAAACCTTTGGTGTTCCAAATATAAAACGAGCAAGTGGAGGAAGTGCTTTCTTCCTAGATAATTAAACTAATAGAAATATCACCGAGGACAAGCCTATGAAACAGGAGATGGCTCGCGTCAGCAACGTTCGGAAAATGATGACTTGGTAATCATCGTATTTAAATAATAAAACCCATTTTATATAAAGAATGCTCTACGTGATGACCTGATCAAGTTAAATTAAAGTCAAACATGCTTTAATCAAAAATATTTAATGCAATTAGAAATTATATTAATCATGCCCTAAATCCCATGCCCTTCCTGAATATTACTAGAAAGTATAAAATTTGAATTAGAATATATTCATTTAATTCCTTTATCGACCTTTTTGCGAAACAATATATTAATGTAAATAAATAGATATTATAAACTCAGTAAAGTGGCCGGGAGCATAGGTTAGAAATTGGGCTAATAATTTGTTGTTATTAGCCATTAATAAAATAGCAAAAATTGTATAAATCTTTCAACTCGATAATTAATAGAACTGTATCAAATTAGTTCTAGTGAGTAAGAATTAGTATAAAAATAAATATATTATTTAACACGGCAAATGCAACGAAGGAAATTATTATCGAATTGAAGTTATTATTGGCATATAATAAAAAATAAATTATATTAATAATCATCTAGCAAATATATAATAGGGTTAAATAAACGAACCGCCATCGTAAGAAAGGAAAGTTAACAGATATTAAATTTAAAGACTAGAGATAGATAGAGAATTACTACATAATTTAAAATAACATTAATAAAAAGTCAATTTTACAGTAGATAGCTTAAAGATGTTTTAATTTAAAGTTCAGAACTGGCCAGGTTCAAAAGGAAAGATATTACCATTTCTTCATGGTTGGCTTCTGAGTTTCCACAGGGCAGAGTCCAGTTGGATGAAACGTATGCGCGCATTTTGAAAATTATGTGAATAGCCTTTTGATGGATTTCTCTAAGGTTTTGGCAGCTTACGATTGATATATGAATTTTTATATTGCAGCCACATTGAAGATTTTCAGGGGACTTAAGGAACCATAGTCAGACTCTTGAAGTTAAGCCCCCCCCCACCATGGTAGAAACACTATTTTACTTCATAATTTAACTGGGCGGCTTCTTCTCTAATGAAATATATATAGCTTCTCTTAATGAGGAATAATAGCTGCTTGGAAACTTTTCCTGGGCTCTTTATACTGTATCTGATGCCTTCAGGCTAGCGCTTCTTTCCTAATCTAGTTGTTTTTAGATACATTCCTTTGATAAGGCTTTCAAACTCATTAACTTGAATTCATTTTCTAATTAGAAAATGAATTTTTAAAATCAGAAAATTATTTTAATTAGGACCGTCCTTACATTTTAAATACTTATCTTTTTCTAATTAATAAAAACTTTACCCATTGTTTTTGGAAAGTGACAATCTGAAAGCTTATCGAAAGAATGTAGCTTTTAATCACTAAAAATTTGAACAAACTATTTAAAGTAAAATAAAACATTTCCGATGCAATGAAACTTTAGAACGAATATGTACATTTAAATATTTATAAATATATACGCACAATCCATGCAGTTATAATATATATAAATTCATGAATAATTCTAACATGAATTTATTAATAGAAATGATTAGTTTAAATCTCAAATGAGTTAATTTTAACACACATTTATAATAGTTTTTCTTTAAGGAAACTAGCGTGGACTGAACGTATAAAGCCCCATTGCATCGGAAATTCAAGGTTAGTACAAGGGTTTGAAGTTGGCTACATGTGAAAGATCATGAAGCTAGGATCGAACTTGGATCCAACTGCTTCAATACCAGCAACTTTCATCATTGCCAGACAAGTTCATTAATACTTAACCACAACTGTGTACATCATGGTATTTCTTCATTCATGTTTGGCCTCAATAAAGAGTATCAATTCACAACACTGTAGATATCTCTGGTACTATAGCATTAATTATTAAATTGAATTTATAGGTTCATTGCAAACCTTTAGGTATTTTGTCTCTGTTGTTACCCATTACAAATGATTGTCCACAAAAATTCTCACAGTATTACATTGTAGTAATGCAGTGTAATACTTAATTTATAATTGCATAAATTTATGTTTATTCTTTTTTAATTTGTAACATGAGATGATGATGAATATTGTGTGTTTAATGAAGAATGGAACATGAAGTACTTCTTTATACAATCAAAAGATAAAACCATACATCTGATGTGTAAAGACAGTATTGCTGCCTTAAAAGAATACAGTATATCCCATCCTTATGAATTGAAAAATGCTTCAAGGTTTTAATCTTAAAAGGAATGCAGCATTCAGATAATTTTTTATCATGAAGTTACTGTCTGCATTTTCAGCAAGACTTTTTTACTAAGGCAACTTTATAAAATGAAGCTTTAACCTTAGTAAGCTATAAGGTTGCTTATGTGTTGACTAAGTGAGGGGGAACCATTTTACTGATGGCAATATCATCAAAGAATATATAACAGAAGCCATGGCTGAGTATGCCCTGAAAAGCTTAATCTTTTTAAAATGATAAGTCTTGGACCAAATATTGTTGCATAGTGAATCAAAAATATGAGAAATAGTATTATTATTCAGTAAAATGTAGGCAAAACATAATGTTTCACTCAATATTCTCTCACATTGGATGAATCAACTGGCTTGTAATAATTTCGTCACTCTTAATATTTTTTCATCGCATTGATGATGAGATTAATATCACACAAGAATTAGCATCACCTCACAGTATGCATGTCACTACAATCTTCAAAGAAGTACAAAAAGTGCATAACAGTTGGAGGAAAAAACATATCTGACACAAAGATGGGTTTTGTTGGACTAATCACAATAGCTTGTGAAGATGCAGGATCATCAAAACTAACATTTTTTCACTGTGCTATCCATTATCAAGTACTTTAAATCAATAAACGATAATACATACAGAGCTCATAGCTAAGAAAAGCTTGTTTAATGCATTCTGTAAGTATTGAATTACATTATTTTTTTAAAAAAGTTAATTTCTTAGAATTACAACAAGCACTTGATGGAAAATATGTTGATATGAGATGTGCATTGAAAACTGTTATTTCTATGCTAAATTTCATTTGCTCTTATACACTTAATCATCACCGATTTGGCTTTTTTCGAGGAATGCCAAGCATGTTGACATATTACACTGCAGTTCAAGATCTTAACTGTGGCAAGGTTCTTTCATGCTTCTTTCAGCTCAGGAATTAAAATGATATATTTCTTACTGAGAAAAACCATTATGAGTCACTTTTATCAAATACTGAGTGGCTTTGGGAATGGTATTTTTTTGCAAATCTGGTGAACCACATGAACAATTTAAATTTAATGCTGCAGGGTTAAAATAATTTAGTTTGTGATTTATTTTCTCTATCAAGGCACTCAAAGCAAAGTCGATACTTTTGGAAGGTCAAATTAAAGATAATAAATTTGCTCATATACCATACCGTTAAGAATTGCATAAAAAAGGTGAAGCAGAATTTTATCCATGTATGCAAATTTAATAATTTCAGATTTAAAATAACAATTTTAGAAATGATTTGCTGTATCAAATTCCTGTGCTAAGGAAATTAGATTTTTTAAAAATCCATTTGGTTGTGATGTGGCAGAACTCCCCAGTTAAATTCAAGTAGAAATTATTGAACTTCGGGAAAACGATCATCATATTAAAGATAAATAAAAGGAAAGAAATATGATCGATTCTTATAAATTTTTGAACCTTGTGCAATTTCCAAATTTAAAGAAACGTGCTAGTAAATTTATCTCCATTTTTGGAGACAACATATCTTTGTTAACAAACTTTTTCCCAAATAAAATATATCAAATTAAAATACAGCGCAAATTTATCTGATGAACATTTGAGCCCCCTACTTGTAATTGGCATTTCAAAATTTGAACCACAATTTAATAATTTTTTAAAACACAAATACAATTCCATCATTCATTTAATAGTTTTGATGTAATTTGTAATGAAAATATGAGAACTTACTGCTAGTATTTGTTATCATTAATATATAATAATTTAATCTCGTGTAAACTGTAGCTAATTTATGAAATTATGTGCTGACAATAAAATTCATATACTTAAAATTACTTTCCAATGAAAGTACTGAAATGAACAATTTGGCTCTCATGATGAAAAGTTTGGAGACTTCTGCAATAATGCATCCAGAGTGAGAGAGATATTGAACTGACTCCTGCTGTGAGGGATGGATGTGATATGATTGAGCTAAAATGAAAGATGCACTGAGATAAAAATAAAATTTAAGTACATATATATAGCTTCTGGACCAGTTTTTTTTTTTTATGTGTCAAAGCGTTGACCGGGAAGCGAACCTGGGCCAGCTGCTTGGAAGGCAGCTAAGCTAATCACTAGGCCACCAATGTTTGACGATTCTGCACTAGTTTTAGAACTTGTTGGTTTGACAAGTAATTAACTGTATAAAAATTTAAATGTAAAAAAGACCACAAATTCTCTATCTAAAAGTGTTACCTAGTTAAAGGATCGATTAATTTGAAAACACCATATCTGCAGGCGTTAACTACCCACTGGATACTTAAATCTTTGACTAAAAATAGACGTCACTGCTGCATTAAGCAAACGGAGTTTGGAAATAAAGGCCATAGAATGGACAAATATGATGTTGTGAAAATAGATGAAACAGGATAGAAAAGAATATGGAAAAAACAGGGTGGGGAATGGAAAGAAAAGGGAAGGTGGCTAACAGGTTTCTCTGGGCATAGTGGCTGAGTGATTTCTGATTTTGATAAAGGTGAAGCCATAGCACATCGCATCGCAAGCAAGTTGATTGGGGGGGGGGGGTCACGAGATAATTATTAAAACTTTCCAGTTTAATTTAGCAGGATTTTAAAATGTTGAAAGTCACACAGATAACAGAGAGAAATACATTTTTTGTTTTTCAATGATAATCAAACAGTATGTGTATTTTTATTAAATAAATAAAAATAGTTCATAAAATATGATTTTTTAAATTTTGACTATCAATCTCTTTTGTGTTTTTGTATAGATATTTTAATGCTTTTACTTTGGATGTTATTGCCATCACGCACTTTGGAATCCAAATTAATTCTCAGCAGGACATTAACAATCCATTTGTCAAAAATGCCAAAATTATATTGCATGGTGACACCTTTAAGATTTCTCAGTTAGTAATTAGTAAGTAGCAATTAATATGTTATTAGGATTATAAAAGTTTTCTCATTATTATTTAAAACATTGCAAACCCTCATACTTATTGACATTTAACACATGCTTTTAGAAGCAATAATTAACTCTATTTAATCCACTGCAGAGGAGCAGTGTTTTGTAAACTTGAATAATTAATAGTCTCAGAAGAAAACCATTAAAATAGAAACTAATCTGGGGATGTAGATAAACACAATAACAACTTTCTTCATATAATATAACCTAATGCAAGAAATAGTAGTCGATGGATGCTAGAAGATAAGTATATCAAAATTCCTATTTAGTGCCTACACATGAAATATCTTTAGTCTAGTTTCTAGCCTTTGACTTTCATCAGTGAGAAACCTTGCATATGAGAGCACTACAACAAGATCTTTGAATCTAACGCTTTTCTCTAGCGCCACCTTTTACCTTTTCAGGCAACTAAAATGAAAACACAATAATGTTTCAATCCAAGCTAATTCACTTTGTATTATCACATAGATCTAAACTCAGCCATGACTTGCATTAGGTTATAATATTGTATGGAGAAAGTTGCTACTGCGTTAACAAATTCTGTAAGTATAAGAAATGGTGATCATGTGATCTTATAAGATCTAATACCAATCCTAGCCAAAGGTTGGTTAGTGACTTCAGTTATTCAAAAAACCAAAAACACTAAAATATATAAATATTGAACTGGATTCAGATCTGTATGACTATGTGGGTTCGTAGGTTTATTGTTCAATAAAAAGCTAAAAGGTGACTTGTGAAGAGATGTATTAAATCCAAAGATCTAGGTGCAGTGCTCTCATGTCCAAGGTTATTCATTGATAAAAGCCATAAGCTAGAAAGTGGTCTGAGAATATTGGATAAATAGGTATTAGGTAGAGTTTTGGTGTATTAAGTTTCTAGCATTCACTGGCTTGCACAAAGTGACAATATTATTTGAAGAAAATTGCTTCAGTGTTAACAGATTGTGTAAGCATAAGAAATGGCAATCATGTGATGTGGCTAAAATAGCATTTACATTTAGTATCCATTAAAACTTATGATAGATGGCTCTAAGTACAGTAAATAATGAATTACCATTATTAAAAGCATTATTTATATTTATCAGAAAGAAACTGTATTTATTAATGCATATTTTTAAATGCTGTCAAGGAAAAAAACCTGCCTAATTCAGTTATGATATAACATGTCACAAGTGATGAAATTTTAAAGCAATGCCTTTGTTATTTTATAAGGTAGATAGATATTAATATAAATTAAGCAAGTAAATGTAAGAGTTAGAAAAATAAAATAAATATTCTCAAATTTTAATTATGTAAAACAAAACACAAAAATAGTAAATTAAAGTAGTTTATATACAATATCAATGTGCGTTAAATAAATTTATAATTACATCTTTAAATTATCGTAATAGATTTCTAACTATAAGATCTTTCCATTGACTCGTTGTAAATCAAAAGATTTTGCGAGTACTAATGTATAATAGGAATTGTGGACTTAATCAGAGAAGTATTGAATAGCTTCATGCTGTCAGATCTAACCGCTTCAGCTTCACCTATTTATATAGAAAGTAGGTTGAAGTAAAGAAGGGTCCCCTCTTTTCTTCCAATGCATAAGCTTGTGGTTAAGGCCTGTAGAGGTCCCTACCTTCGCATTTTCAACCGCACGTGCTTTAGGTTTATTGCCTTAGTAAATATTACAATAAAATTACATTCTTAATGACATATTTTTGAGTTTTTGAATTCTTTTGATATCAGGAACTACATTAAATAGCTGAATTCTCACATCCAATGTATTATTGAGTTTGATTTGATTGCAGCATAAAATATGAATATCCTGCTTCGAAGCAAAATAGAATGGCTATTTTTGTTGCAGGGATATTCTTAAATTTTGTCCCAAAATCATTTAATGGCAGTTCTTCAAATTTTTATTTAAATGAGAGTTACTAATTAAATCAATTAGATTTTTATAATCATTTGCCCTGAAACCTTTTGATTTATCTGTTACTATAAATGGATTCCAAACCTAGGAATTGACCCCAACAGATTTTGGAAAAATTACAAAAGCTCATTTAAATTTACTTTTAAATAAATTTGTTGCCATTATATTAATATGACTAGTGAAAATAAAAACAAAAATTGTCAACAAGTAGAGAATTTCAAAATTAATGGACTAATGCATATGGAATGGTAAACAAAGACACTAAGGCAGTATGTGTTTTATATTCTGGAACAGTTGTACTGAGAACATTATTAGTTAAACAGCATTATGAGACCAATCATAAATCTTCTGTGAAAAAAGTAAAGATGAACAATAAGAATATATTGTCCACACATTTAAAAATATAAATATTTAATCAACATCTATAATGAAATTTATTGAAAATCATTCAAATATAACTGCTGCTAGTTTTTTTTATATTTCATATGATGGAGAATATATGAAAGAAGTTTGGGTGAAATGTGCACCAGATCTTTTTGAAAATTTTTAAAACAAAGCAAAAAATTTTCAGAGATTAAAATATTTATCATTGGCTAGAAATACAATTAAAGAAAGAATCCTGCAAATGACTAACAACGTAACTTACCAACAAAGAAGAGATATAAAATCTTCTAGTTTAATTTCTCACTGCCTTGATGAAAGTACAGACTCAAATGGATTAGCTCATTTGGCTACTTTTATTCCCTGTTGTTGTTGGGAATAATATCAAAGAAGAATTGATCAGTTTAACCTCATTAATAACAACAACAAAAGGAATAATTTGCACTGAAATTTCAAATGTACTCTGAAAAAGAAATAGATATTGCCAATATTGTATCAGTAACTACAGATGTTCCTCAAAGTATGACTGGAAAAGAAAATGGTTTTCTCAGTTTATTTACCTACCGTATTCTACAGTCAATTTTAGGATTTAATAGTGTTGTGTTTGGATGAATTGCAGGATTCAGACTCAAACTAACAGTAATTGTCAATAACACTCTCAAAATACAGTTGTATGTAGATAAATGTAGTTAATACTATGCTGGTAGAGCCAAATGACTGTACTCACTTCCAGCTGTATATATTAGCTTACCTCATGAGTTTTAGTCTTAACTCTTCCAGATATACTGGACAGCTTGCCTTGAGTTTTTTAAATGACCCTTCTGGCTGTCTAGACAGCTTTTCTTGATTCTTCCATAGGCATAACAGCTTCCAGTCCTATTGAGACTTGCCTCATTGTGTAGACATATTGGTAGTGAATATGCACCTTCAGTCACATAAGTAGACACACATTCTCTGGCTTGCCTCCAAAAAGGCTGACTTACTAGCAGTCAGATTCAGAGAGCCTAAATAAAGTAGGATTTTATCCACACATTTACACATTGGCCCTACTTGTTTTTGACCTTTGACCATGTTTATACATTGGTTGTCCACATGTTTACACATTGGTTAGCAGAAATGAGTGCTCAATTCGATCAGTTCACTTCTGAAAACAACATTAGATATGACATCCATCCCCCTGGCCACATTTAGCTCTGGAGAATGTACTCATCAAAATGAATTGGACAATGTGTTGTCTGCTTTGTTAGTTTCTCAGATTTATTGCTGTTCTTGTCTTGTTCATCATCCTTGTTAGATGGACTTGTCCCTGGTTGTTTGCTGCTGTCTTCAGTTTGGTTGTCATCATTTTCATTTGATGTACTTGTTTCTATATGATTCAGTATCAGTTGCATTAGATATTGATGATGTTGATAGCTATCTACTGTTTGAACTTCTACAGTGTAGACTCCTTTCAGCTGTATAACCACTGTTGGTATCCATTTCATGGATCCATAGTACATTCTACGTAGCACCCAAGTGCCTATTTGCATATTTATATTGTATTTTTTTTATCACAGTTTAAATCAGGTTTCAGGACTGACAAGTTAGGTTTAGGCCACCGAGCTGTTTTGTTTTTTTTGCTGGCATGTTTTGATTAATTTTTTTTAATGTTGTGACCTGGTTTACTTTTGTCACTGCAAAGCCTAAATAACTGAATCAGTCACAGCCTATCACCTGATGTTACCATCAGTGATAGGTATATAGTCTTATTAAGCATAGTAATTTTAACTATTGTTGGGCCCAACAGTTTTATTTTATTGCACTGATAGTCTGTGATAGATGTGCTATTAGGGTGCGGCTTATGCTTTTTATATTTATTAATGATAGCCTAGGTCTTTTTGAAACAATGGACACTGCAGTATAACTGGCATATCATTAATTATAATACTGTGTATAAATCCGGACTGATAGTCTTTAATGTGATTTATACAGGCAACTTGTGTATATTTCTTATAGTTACCCTTGCTGGTTTTGGAATGGGTTTTTCCATTCTCATATTGGCTGTTTGTCTTTTTAACATCAGAGATGCAGCCTTTATGTGTTTGACTTGTTTGCAAAACGTACATGTTGTATAGTGGTGTGGGCATTCTATATGTGTTTGCATTTGTTCATTGAATCTATAACTATACTTTACACCCATTGTTGTAGAATTAACTGAGCTGGCTGAGTGTTTGATTATCCAGCATCCTGCTCGATTTTTTGCGTATCATACTTAGTAATTTTTTAATGGGTTTGCCTGACTAGCTATGATTCTACTAGTACTGCTTCAGCACATCTGTTTCAAAATCTAAATCTGGCATCATCAGAATTTTAATTCTTAAATTGTGATCGTTTATGCCACAAATAAAATGATCATGAAGTGCCTCATTCATGAAATCTTTGAAATTCGCACTTTAATGCCAAAGTACAGATTCGCATTGCAAACTCTCTAGCTTTTCCCCCCTGTTCTTGAATGCTGATATTGAAATAATATCTTTGCATTATTGTCAGAAGTTTTGGGGAAAAATAATTTGTGAGAGTTGATCAAAATCTAGGTCAGCTGATATTTCTGCCGTAGATTGAAACTTGATCAAGTTTGAGGATCTATTATGGTCATTAATGTGGCTAATTGCACCTCAGACTTCTTGATCTGGTTAGCCTGTAAGCAAAATATCAATTACTCTTTATAGCTTAACCAGCTCTTAGGATCAGCTAGGTCAAAAACTTCCATGGAGCCAATAGAATTAGCCATTTATTTGATTCCCTCTTTGACTCATGAGAGAAATACTACCAATTTTTATTTTTCTGAGTGGTACAATTACTGTTTGTGCTGTTCTACAATCGATTTTTATCTATTTTGAGTTACCACTCGTAATTTTATTTTTATACCTATGTTTTGTAACTATCTAAAAATTGATAGTGACAAAGCTAACAATTCACTGGGGTGAGCTTCTGTTGCTTTGCTGGAGTAAAGATCTTGTGATTGGTTGAAGTTTTTAATTGACATGCCTATACTTTTGCAGTCAATTTTTCATTCAAACTGATCTAAGTGATTTTAATAATCACTGTAATGTAAATACTATGAGTATCTTTAGCTGCAATCACACATTTATTTATTTTTCCAGCCGATTCTGTTGGAATTGGCATATATTATAATATTTTCCAGTCAATGGGGAAAAATTTTTTTTTGTCTCTGCCAAATCTGTTTTTATTTGGACAGATCTAGGTGATATATTTTATCACTGGTTTGTAAATATGGTGAATCTGATTTTTATTCAGGCAAAATAGTCATTTTTAATATGATGCATATCTTTGACTACTACTCATGTATTAATCTATTTTTCCAGTCAATGGGGGAAAATCTTCTATTTGTCTGACTGCGTCAAATCTGTTGAGTTCTGCTGAATTGCAGGGTTTAGATTCAAACCGACAGTAATATCAATAAAAATAAAAACACTCCCAAATACATAGATAAATGTAGTTAATATGGTGCTGGTAGCACCAAATGACCAGACTCACTTTCAGCTGCATATATTAGCTTGCCTCATGAGTTCTAGTCTTAACTTTTTTAGCTGTACTGGACAGCTTGCTTCGAGTTTGTTAAATGACTCTGCTGGCTGTACTAGACAGCTTGCCTCGAGTCTGCCGTAGTCATAGCAGCTTCAAATGCTATCGAGACTTGCCTCACTGTGTAGATATATTGGTAGTGAATATAGTAGAAACACCTTCACTGTTGAAGTAATTTCAATGGATAGCACATTGAGTCATATAAGTAGACAGACATTCTCTGGCTTGGCCCCAAAAAGGCTATTGCCAGATCCCTTACCTTATTGGCAGCAATCATATTCAGAAAGCCTAACCAATGGTAGGATTTTATACACAAGTTTACACATTGACCATACTTATTTTTACCCTTTGGTCATGTTTATACATTGGTTGTCCACATGTTTACATTGGTTAGTGGCAATGAGTGCTCAATTCGATCTGATAAGGAAGGAATCTACACTAGTCCACTTCTGAATGCAAGGTCAGATATGACTCATTGCATTATGCATCAGCAGGTTTTATGCATGAAGTCCAGCTTTAAGCCACTGGATGATGTTATGTTGTGACTAAGTTAGTCAATTTTATATCTACACAAGCTCTAACTAAAAGAAAAATTTTAAATTTATTGAGTGAGGTGAACTCATATACAGTGGTTTACTTATGTATAACAATGTCCCATGGTTAAGTCAAGGAAAAGTTCTTCAAAGATTCATTAAGTGTTTAGATGAAATTAGAATGTTTTTACATAATGAAAAAATCATTGAAAAATATAATGAATTAATGGATGTTGATAGGCTTTCAAAAATTAATATTTTTTTACTGATATGTGTTCACATCTAAATGAATTAAATGTGAAACTGCAAGGTTATAATAAGACAATTGTCATGTTTGATTTGATCAAAGCATATGAAGTTAAATTACAAATTTTCACCAGTGATGTTATTTCTTACACTTTCAAATATTTTCCAAATGTAAAAAAGTTCTTGACTGATTTAGAATCTCATGAGAAGCCAGATCAAGTAAAATTGATGCAAAAGTTTTGTGCTTTAATCAATCGATAATTGATTAATTTTCTTTAAGATTTACACAATTCAGACAATTTTCGGAAACATCAAAACTTATTTTATATCCAGACATAATATCAATGGATCGTGTCAAGTTAGAAATGTTTGAGTGGCTTCATTTGGAATATATAAACATACAATCAGTCGATTTTCAATCCAATTCTATATGGAAACAGAAATTAGTTGACTTGAGAAATGAGTTAGAAATAATGGAAAATGATCGATAGAGCATATGTAAAAAGAATGCGGAAGAGGAACTATTACTGTCTGGAATGTTATTTCTGGAACACTGAATTGTTTAAAAAAATTAGCGATCACTATATTATCAATTTTCTCCTCTACGCATGCATGTGAATCATTGTTTTCAGAAACAAATTTAATTAAAGACAGTTTGAGAAATAGAATGACAGATAAATCTAGTTCAGCATGTACATTATTAAAAGTGACCAAATATAAACCAGATATAAAACATTTGGTATCCAATGTATAACAACAAAAATCTCATTAAATAATATCTATTTATGTTGATTTTATATGTTCATTTTCAAAATTTTATTTTAATTACTATTAATTTTTTACTATTACATTTTATTCAACTTGTGCTCTTCTAAATAAATGTCGCACTTGTATTTAACTAATTTAGATATTTTGTTTGTTATTATTTTGTTTTATAAACTTTTAAAAAATTGCAATAATTAAGTTGTTTATATTTTGATTTAACAACTATATAGCACACCAATCATTCAATAAATATTTTTTGGAAAATTTTGGCACACATACGTAATAAATTTGTGATACATCCAGCCTTGAAGGAAGTACCTATTTCCTTCTAGGGATAAGAAATACTGATTCCCGATGGAATTATAAAGATTAAAAGTGTACAGTACAAAACTTTGTGAATGCAATATATATATATGAAAGAAAACACTGCAAAGGTTCAAATGGATTTAAGTCACAAGATGATAATAAAAAAAAGATAAGATATCGCAAATTAAAATTTCACAAATATTTTCCAATTTTTTTTTTTTTTTTAAATTTGTGTAAGCATCCCTAGAGAATGGTGATCAAATGATGTTTAGTAGAACCACTAAACATCACATGATCACTATTTCTTATGCTAGCACATTACTGTTATTAAAACAGGCAAAATTCTCCATACAGTAGTGCCATTGATTACTCTGGTTGGCACTGAGTGGCACTACTGTATAGAGAGTTTTTGCCTGTTTTAATGTTTAGTAGAAATAAGTATAATTAATACAATAAAAAACATTAAATAATAATAATTAAATAAGTAGATAAATAACTGAATATCTGGTATATGCACAGTTCATAATTTGTATAATGCATGTTTTCTACTAGTTTCCAAAAAAATTTAATATAGATGAGAAATGTATCAAAGCTCTAAACTCACATACATAAATTTCGTTTTCTAATTTTAACCTAGAATAATAATAAATTCGTTTTCTTAAGATGAGGATATTATATTAGTTTATGCTTTTCCATCATTCCTCACTCAGGCTATATCTTGTGTATAACATATTGCTTGTGGATATTTTTATTAGTGAAGTTGGGCAGAGACGTTAAGTGAAAGTTTTAAAATATCCATTTCTCAAATATTTCTTTTTTAAACACTGTGACATATTAGGCACATTGATTTACTAATTCTTTCTGTTAAAAATATATTGATCCACTGCGTATTGAAATGCACGATTTTCCGTCATTTTTTATTTTGCTCAGTGTAGCCATCTTAATAAAAAAACAAATATTACATATAAACAATGTTAAGGTTTAAACCAAGTTCATAACACATTAATACTGTAAACATCACATATTTTAACAAAGAAATATTTACATTTTACATAAATATATTTTATGTGTGTGCACGTCAAAAAATGAATATTTATATTTAGCTCCTGCACAAAATTAATTGAAAAAAAATCTAAGAGTGCAATTTTATTGATTTATTTACATAGTAATAACTATATATAAGGGATTTGAACACAGACTTTCAAGCTCCCTTTAGCATGAAATATGTAGAAGATCATTTATCTTTTTCACATGTACGTGGATATGTGTATCGATTATACGAGATAGAGTGGATAGTTGAAGGGAGCTTGAAAGTCTGCGTTCAAATCTCATATAATTACATCGAAAACTTCAAGAACTGGATTCCAAGAGATTGTAAAAGACCCAGAAAGAGACCACATGTGAGATGGATGGATGAAATAAGAAAGTGTGCAAGGGTCATGTGGAGAAGGGAAGCTAAATATCGGAGAAGATGGATTGAACTTGGAGAGACCTTCATCCTGCAGTGGATTGATGATGATGATATAAATGATACTTGTATTCAATCAAATATAGTAATAAATAATTTTAATGTAGTAGAATATTTTTCATTTAATATTATTCTTTTAAAAAAAAATTTTTTTAAAAATATTAAAACATTTTTATTTTAGTATTTAAATTTTATTATGGAATGCACATTGAAGATTGATTTTTAGTCTTCTAAACAATAGAACTTTTTTTTTCCTAGAGACATATATATGTATATTTAGAGAGGTTATTATATTAAAAAGTTATATAGATTGATAAGGTTAACATCTCATGCCTAAATCTATTTAAAATTTTATGAACACAATATACTTTGTTTTTCCAGTTTTTGTTAAATAATAAATTTGAATATTTAAAGTAATGCAATTTTAGAAAAAAACCTTTTTTCATATTTTTCTTTTGTAATACAGAGAATAATGTAATTTGAAATGGATAATCAATTTAAATACCTTAATTTGGTAATAACACATATCAGTTATGGTAGCTTAAATCTCTACATTGTAATTAATTAAAGTTTATTTAAATAATATACATAAAAATACTAATACTTTCTTCCATGCACCTTATAAGCCAATAAACATCATTTGAATATTTAAAGTAATGCAATTTTAGAAAAAAACCCTTTTTCATATTTTTCTTTTGTAATACTGAAGCGGAATCTGAGATTCAGATTGTGCTTCACAGCCCACTTCAAATCTTCCGCTACCAACCTAAATTCAAACCCTATTCTTGCATATGTATTCCACTCACTAACACATTTTTTTTATCCTTTTGTTTGAGTATTATTAACTAACATATTTATTAACGAAGATATATGCCTAAATATCTGAATTTAAACACACAAAATAAAAATAATAAATATAGTATTTAAAGAGGGAATACATATGCGCAATAGAGAATGGAAGATTAATTATAACAAGCTATAATATCAATATATTATATTTTCTGCATTTTGTTATTCTATAAAAGATATAATAAGTATTCATTAATTGCAGCTCAGATATCTATAGATATTGTAGAGACAAACGTGCTGAGCAAATATTTATTGGAAAAGTTTGTTAT